>CM077165.1:59358476-59659104 GCA_039583875.1 Platanthera guangdongensis
CCAGTGGGTTGATAGGGTTCATAAACCTGGTTTGAGTCTGGTACCACCCTGGCAGATATTTAAAGGGGGTGATCAGGTGTACCACCAAAAAAACAAGGGAAATCACACCCTTGGGGGGTTTTTTAAATTTTGTATGGAGGGGTTATGGTGTTGGTGGAGGATGAGAAAGTATGTTAATATCTGAATCTAGTGGGATTGTTGTTGTTAGTGATAATTTATTTTCAAAAGGGTGGAGCTTGCCCAGGGTTAGGTCTTCAGCCTTGTGTTGAAATGATCTAGGGACTTCTCACTAATTTAAGTTTGTTGTCCTTGAAAGCTTCCTAGAGTTTAATTTGAACGAAGCCGGTCTTGATGTGTGATTATTTTTCTTCTTCAGTCTTCAGAAAGCACAAGGAGAAAATTGGTTGTTTTCTACACAGAGGATATTTTTTGGTTCTTCTTGTTCTCTATATTACTGCTTGTATATCTATATTCCATGTCGACTGAAAAGAGAAAAATCTCTTTTATATTCTCTGTCGAATTCTCCTTTGAATTTTGAATACCTAGCATTGATTGTTGATTGCCTAGAGAATGAAATACGATAGGAGAATACTGTCTTTAATGAGTTTACCAACTGTCCCAATAATTAAGTAAGTAATTAACCCTGATGAAGACCATAATTAATGCTGCCAATAACTGCAATATTCAGGGGATTATATGCATGAATTACTCAGAGAATTACTGCTAAATAATATAGGAAATAAGGACAGAAAATAAGGAAAAACTCTAAATCTGGCGCTGGACAGATTTCGTCGAGCTCTGAACAGATTTCATCGACCGGAGATCCAAGTTCGTCGAGCTGAGAAATCTTGTTCGTCGACCTGCGCTCAGCGAACTGCATTCTGCGAAATAACTTGCCAATTCTGCGGTCCAAGTTCGTCGAGCTAAGAATATGTCTTCGTCAAGCTGAGTTCAGAGAACATAAACAGTTGAACACCAGACTTCGTCGACCTGAGCTTGAATATTGTCGATCTCAACTCAGAGAATTAACTCTGAGTTCGTCGAGTAGTAGCATGACTATCGTCGAGCTGAGTTCGACGAACGTCGAACTTATATACTGAAATTTGATTTCTTCTAAGTCTTGAGTCCATTGAGGTCTTCGGCTGGCTGGTCCATTAAGGTTGAACCTAATGACTTAGCCTAAACTCCAGGACTCAAATACATGACCCTTGTTATATATTATGGGTCAGACATCCTAATTAGTGAACTAGCCCAAATCCAACGAGGGATCCAACAATCTTCCCCTATTTGGGTGAGGTCACTAATAAAAATAAAGGAAAATGATCACAAACGCAAAAATAATATATCTAGTAGAAAATTTAAAATATCTAGCAGATATGTACATGACAGTAGCTTTGTGACAGTTATAACAAATAGAGTTCAGAAATACAAAACTAAATAAATGTTCACTTGTTCTTCTTTGCCTTTTCCTTGTCAGCTTTTTCAGAACTCTCAGAGGGTTGTCTGAATTTAATTTCTTTGTTGGGATTGGCATCTCTCTTTTATACATTATCATGTCAGCTGCTCCAATTATATTGAGAGAAGTGGCTCTAGAACTACAGCCTCTGGATGCAAATTCATATAAGCATCTACATTGAAGAATTTATTAGCTTTGTCATACCTTTTCAGTTCTTCTTTTCTATAGGATGACATGGTAGAGTACTGAGAAGGATCTCTGCCTTCAGCTTTAGCCTTGTTAATCATGGAGAGTCCAATTAATCCTTGAAATCTGGCCATTCATGCAGTTGCATATTGTTCAGGATCCACAAAGGGGACTGGAGGAGAATCTGGCCTTTTTGGACTGTTATCCTTGTCAGATTTATCAATTTTAGATGCTTGTTGTTGTTGTTGTTGTTGATATCTGCTGCTGCTAGAAAGTCTGTGCTGACTGCTTCCATGAAATTGAGATCTAGAAGATCTATCTGGTTGTCTTTGATAAGTTTGAGTATATGAAGTAGATCTCTGAGAAATGTGTCCTGAAGCACCAGCAGCTGGAGGAGGAGGAGGAGGACCTCTCCAATTACTTTGTGAAGGAGGAGGAGGAGAGTACCTTCTGCTCGTTTTCCTGGCATTTTGCTCATTTTTAGACAACCACATCCATGAGGGCATCCCTATGTAAGGAGTGATATTCTGTAGTATGTAGTAGGGAATATCATGTGTGGGATTTAGCTTGGGGGTAGCTTTAGGAACACTTTCCTTTTCTTGGCCACTTTCTTCTTAGCCTTTGAATCATCAGACTCATCAGACTCTTCATCACCATTTTCATCATCAGATGATCCTTGAGGATTGTCATATAAGGCATCAAGTGCTTTCAAAATATCTTTGGAAATTTGTTTCTCAGCCTGAGGCTGTACTGGAAGTTCTGCAACTTCTGGTGGAGCAACAATAGTTTCGGAAATTGATTTATTCCCTTCTTTTATGTCAGCAAGAATAATATCATCCAAGTCTGGTAAAGGACTATCATCCATCTTATAAGTAGGAGGAGAGATAGCCTTTGGAGGATAAATAGCCTTAGAGGTTGATACTGGTTCAAGAACATTCTCAATCATATGTTCTTCTGAGAACACTGGAGCTGCAAAACTGACCTTGAGTTGCTTAGCAACTGCAGGACTTATTGGAGAAGTATAGGGAACTATAGTCATAGAAGGCTTTGAGCAGACTTCTGGAAGATAATTCAGATGAACTATATCAAAAGAATTTAATAACTGAAATAAACCAACTGTGGGATTGATAATACAGTCACCAATAGTTGAAACTTCTGGCAAGTTTACTTGCTCAACTGTACACAACAAATCAACTGCCACTGTCTCAGCCTCTGTAAATATATATATATATATATATATATATATATATATATATATATATATATATTATATATAATATATATATATATATATATATACTCTGCATGCTCATCTATCTGCAAAATTTCTGCTACTACTGCTGCTGGAGCTAGAACTGCATCTTCATTGAGCATCTCCCCCTGCCTGATTTCAGTGGATACTGGAACCAGGCCCTAGAAGAAGAATGGACAGAGGAGGCAACAAGTATGGCAGCAAGAGAAGAGATGGAGCAGCAAGGAGGTATGATTGCCTCTGCTATTAGTTGCCTGATGACTGGAGTGATGTGCTCTAGGATGGTGGAAAGGGAGGAAGAATCCATATCCATAAACTCTGGTGCAGTTTGAGTAAATACAGATGGATGAGGGGAAGAAATAACATCAGATGGAGTGACATCTGGCATGATGTCATCCTGTGAAGGTGATGTAGCAGGAGATGGTATTGGAGTGGAAATGTCATATTGAGGTGAAGTACGAGTAGATAGTAAGGAGGTGAGCAGATCAAAAGAGGGGGATGACATGAATGTTTCAGGATGTATGTCATTAAGATGAGATGGTGTGAGGTGTTCTTGAGATTAAATATGAATTTGTTGATGTAGAGGTAAGGTAGGTGGTTGTTGAGGAGGAGGTGATGACTGAGAAGATGAAGGAGTTGTTGAAGGAAGAGGTGTTATTGAAGGTGGAGGAGGAATGGAGACTTCTTCAACAATAGGGTGGGGAGTGGCTGGTACAGCCCTTGTGCTCTCAAAAGGTGTGGAAGAGGAGGAAGCCATGGATGGCTTAGAGATGGTCCTCTCCCACCTTCCAAACAAGGCACATGTCAGCCTTTTGGAATCATTGATGAATCTGGTCTGGGAGACCAGGGATTCAGCAGCGTTTTCTTGGAGGTATATGCCCAGTACTCTTACAAAAACAAACTTCTTTCTTATTATTTTTCTTCTTCATTAAGACAAAAAGTAGTTTTTCCCAGTTAACTGCTTTCTTATTTACCAAGGCACACATCGCCAAGAACTGGTGCCTGGTAATGTAGTCATGGGTAGTGTGCTTGCCAAGCAACACCTTGCCCACTACATCGGCTAAGAATTTATATTCAGAAGATAAATTTTTCTTAAGTAATTTATTTGGGTTTTCTCCAGTATGACCCATTTTTATCAGCATGTTATCATATTTAGTATTGTCCATCTCAATATCTTCATTACCATTCATCAAACCAAAAATCTCAGATAATACGGTGGGGGTTAAAGAAATCTGATTACCGGATATAGTCCCGATCATTGTATCTGCATCTGGAGTGGTGGAAGTGAACACCCATTCTCTTATCTTTGTCACTATGATCTTGATTCTGTTGGTCATGAAGTTCTTCAGATTCTGTTCCTCAAAGATTTTCAGTATATCCAAAACGATCTGGTCTGAATGTTGGAAGGATTCAAAATCGATGTCGAATCCCATATCAAACTTCATCGCCCCAGAGAGCTTGCTGGAATCACCATTGTTCACCTGCAAAGGAAAATAGAGAGATCAAGTGCAAAGGGAACAAAAAGCGCGGGACATAGCTCGAAGAAAACCTAGATATATGGTTTTCAGAATATGAAGCAGCAGACTCTGTCGGATGAAAAATAAAAATTCTTCGATCTGTGTTTGACAAAATATTTTATTGCAAAAGAGTTCATCGATCTCAGTCAGAAGAAGCGAAAAACAATTCATCGATCTCAGGTCGATGAAATATTTTCTGAAGTAATATCGTCGATCTCCATTCGACGAATAGAACTTCACACACACAGAGTTTATCGATCTCAGGTCGATGAATTTCTCAAGAACTTTTCTCAGTTCGTCGATCTGCGTTCGACGAACTGTGGCAAATTTTTCAACCACAAACAGAAAATTAAATTAATGCATCACCATTGATCATACCTAGCAGATTCATAAAGAACATATGTTTCTTCTCATCCAAGGGTTTAGTGAGGATATCTGCCTTTTGCAAATCAGTAGAGACAAAGGTGAGATTAATTTTCTTTTTGTCTACACACTCCCTAATGAAATGATGTCTTACATCTATATGCTTTGTCCTACTATGATGCACTGGATTCTGTACAATAGAAATTGCACTTGTATTATCACACAGTAGAGTTGAATTATTTAAGTTGACACCATAATCTAGGAGTTGTTTTTGAATCCACAGCATGTGTGAACAATAACTGCCAGTTGCAATATACTCAGCTTCTACTATTGAAGTAGACACAGATGTTTGTTTCTTGCAAAACCATGACACTAGTCTATCACCAAGGAACTGACTTGTCCCTGATGTGCTCTTCCTGTTCACTCTACATCCAGCAAAGTTAGCATCAGAGTATCCAGTTAACTCAAATTCTAACTCAGTTGGATACTAGAGTCCTAAATTAGGACAACTCTTTATATATCTTAAAATCCTTTTTAATAAAATAAGGTGAGATTTTTTAGGGTTCACCCTAGAACCTAGCACAAAGACATGTAGCAAACATAATATCTGGTCTACTTGTTGTAAGATATAACAGGGACCCAACAATAGCCATATATAATTTCTGATCTACAGGTTTCCCATGTTCATCAGAATCAATTACAGCATTGGTACCTGTTGGGTACATTGGAAATTATGTACCTGATTTGGAGAAGCCTCACCCGACTCAATGATATACATCAGGGTGTATTTGATGGTGTATTAAGTTTGTTTGTGCAAGCAGAAGAATGCAGAAAATATTCTAAGTACAAAAGTGTCGAGTCAATTATTTTGTGTCGACACCTTTGAAGGAGCTGTGTCGAGACAAGAAGCAAGTCTGTGTCGACACACAGGACTTGTGTCGACATCCAGAGTTTAAGTCGACATCAATTGTGTCGACACTCATAACTTGTGTCGACATATTTAGACATTGGTGTATTGACAGTTATAAAGAAGCAACTATGTCGACATCTAGGACTTGGGTCGACATTTGGAGAGGCTGTATCGACACACAAGACTAGTGTCGACACATTCTACAAAGGCTATGTCGAGAACTTGATAAAGAGTTGTGTCGACAGTTTCTGAGGTATGTCGACACATTCTACAAAGGCTATGTGTCAAGAACTTGATGAAGAGCTGTGTCAACTATTTTCTGAAGTATGTCGACACATCGTACAAAGGCAGTGTTCTGACTGAATGAAGAGTTATGTCGTCAGTTTCTGTAGTTTGTCGACAACAACAAAGGAAGTGTGTCGACACCCAGGTATTAGTGTCGATGCATACTTCATCTGTATCGACACATACAGTCCTTATATCTTGACACATTCAGCTGAGTTGAATAACTCTACGTGTCAATTCTCAAGACTAAAGACTCGCCAACTGCCAGAATTATCACGGCTTATTAGACATGTCAGAACTGTCAGATGTCGGTCAACTACTGGATCAGCTGGTTGCCTCTGATGTAAACTAAAAATAGAGCTGAGCTATCAAAGAAAAACAACAACAGAAGAAAGAGAGAAATTAAAGTGTAATTCTCCAAGAAGAATTCACGGATTCCAGTACAGCAAGAAGATTCTGATTCAAAATCAGAGAAGGGGATTGCTTCACAGCAGATCTATTAGAGATTGCTGATTTAATTCTGCAAGGTGGAAGGAGTTGGATCTACACAAACTTCTCAAGAAGATTCAACCTAGGTTCTCTCTTTCAAGAAGTTTTGAATAAGCTAAGTCAGGTTGAATCAGATTCATTACTGCAAAGAACAGTAGAAAGCAGATCCATCAAGATCTGATCAAGATTCCCTCATCTCTCTCTGAGTGAAGGAAGCAACATCTTCTTAATCAATTTTCTATAGGACCTATTTTAGATCTGAGTGTAGGAGATTAAGTTCTCTGAGTTGTAAGCATGTAACTATAAAGGCTGAGGTAGGGATGTTTGCCTGAGGTAGGAGATTATGTTCTTTGAGCTGTAGGCCTGGTGATAAATACTGAGGTAGGGCTTGATTGCCTGAGTGGTAGGAGTGTGGATTCACTCTGAGATAGGGTTCTTGGGAAGAGCCTGAGTTGTAGCACTTGTTGAAGTGTGAGCTGGAACCAGTTTGGGTTCTGAGTTGTAAGATCTGAGGATCTGAGAAGGTGAAAGGAAGTTAGGTTGAATCTAGTATACTGCTAGATAGGCAAAGGGGGAAGTGGATGTACCCATCATTTGGGGAACCACTATAAAAACTGTGTATATGCTGTGATTGGATGATTGTGTGTTGTGATAACTGTATATTTTATCTGTGTTGTGATCAAATTTTTAACTGTCTAAGTAGAATAAGGATTGAACCTATTCACCCCCCCCCCCCCTCTAGGTGTTTAGTCAATCTTGAAATCAATTCTATCAAGTGGTATCATAGCGAGGTTGCTTAAAATTTGACTTAACAGACTGAGTGTATCTTTGAGACAGTAATAAGATTGCCAAGATGGGTTCAGGTGAAAATCACAAAAAACTTGGATCCATGAAACTTCCCATTTGTAGAAAAGAAACCTTTGGCATATGGAAAGAGAGGGTCAGATTATTCATGGAGGAATCTGATCCAAGAATTTACATCACAGTTCAAGAAGGGCCTTTCATCCTTATGAAGACATCTGTTCTAGATGCAAATCTGAAAACTCCAAAGAGTTATTCTGAGATGACCAAAGATGAGATCATCTTAGCCACTTTGGATAAGAGGGCATAGAACATAATTGTTAGTGCCATAGATGATTTTACATTTCAGAATTTACTCCACTGCAAAACTTCAAAGGAAATGTGGGACACCTTAATTGTCTACATGAAGGGGACTGAAGAAGTAAGAGAGGATAGGAAATACATGCTCAATCAAGAATATGAGAGTTTTAGACAAGCCAAGACAGATAGCATAGCTATATGCTATGAAAAGTTCTTTAGAATTGTCAATGAGCTGATGACTTATGGAAGAGTCTTCAGCACTTATGAACTTAATGACAAGTTTCTCATATCATTAATAAAGGATTGGGATACCAAAGTCTATGCCATCAGAAAAGTGGCCAGACTTGCAGATACTCCTCCATCAACTTTGTTTGGAAAATTGTTGTCCTATGATATACAGCTGATTGCCAGAAAGGAAGAGGAAAAGTCGAGCATGTTTTATGGCAAAGATAAGTATGTGGCCTTCAAAGTTGAAGCTACAAAGAAGGGCAGGAGAAAGACTCCTTCTCCTCCCAAAAACGTTGTTGATACTGAGTCAGAAAGTTCAGACACTAGCACAATAGATGGCCATAATTCTGATGAGGAGCTTGCTTCCTTTTCTAGGCAATTCCAGAAGTTTCTGAAGAAAACGAACTGGAGGAGAAGGCCTTCTTCTTCCTCTTACTCCAAGTATGACAACTACAAGGGAAAGAAGAAAACCTCTAAGGAGGAAATGTATGACTCTAAACCTGGTAAACAAACTTCTACTAAAATTGTTTACTATTGTTGCACCAAGCCAGGACATGTTATAGCAGACTGTCCTGTCAAAAGAAAGGAGTCTGGTGAGAAAAAGAAACTCCAGTATAAAGGCAAAAAGGAGAAATCTTTTGTGACCAAGAAGGAGAAAAATTGGACTGGCTCCTTTTCATCAGAGTCAGAAAATGAAGAGGATGTTGAGGCCTACATTGGGATGTTCTCTACTGAGGAAGATTCTGTAGAAACAGAATTCTTGCAGATGCTGGATGATATCAATAAAGTAGAGGACAGACAATGTATAGGGCTGATGGATATAGTTGAGGATGGACACAGCCAGGAGCTGCCTAGTCCTAGTAAGGTACAGTCTTCACCTTCAGTGTCAGATTATGTTACAAGCCCAGAGTCAGAAACATCTTCTTCAAGAGATAAAGATGGCTCTGAATCTGAAGGAGACATCAATCAACTAATTGATGACTATGGAGAGCTCCTGCAAGCATTTAAGTAAAGCGGGCTCCTAGACAAACAGCTGGCAAAGGAAAATGCCAGTCTGAAGTTGGCTGCCTCAAACTCAGCAAAAGTGCTAGATCTGAAGCTTAAAGAAATTAGTAAATTAAAGAACATAACTGTTATTCAGATGGATACCATTACTTTCAAGAATAATCGTATTAGGAATCTTGAAAGTAGACTCCAAAAGGAGAGGGAGCTAGTGGCCAAGTTTTCTAAACCTAGATCTATGTTACCTTTAATAGATTCCTTCTCTTCCCAAAAGGGTAAGAAGGGTTTAGGTTTCAAAGGAAGAACAAGAGCTACCAATTCCAAAAGGAAAGGCAAAGTTCTAACTTAGCCACTTGCTTATAAGCCTCAAATTTCCTTTTAAAAAGGTGGTACAACCTTCTAACAGGTATGACCATGATAGCAATTATGGTCACTGTGAGCAAGGCAGAAGAAATGGCAAGAGTGCTAGTGCCTATTGGGCAGCCCATGAGAAAACCCAAATGGCTCAAAGTGGACCATTTGTGTTTGGTGTACCAGCCCCAACACTCAAGAACAAGGTGCCAGCTAACTTACAAGGTCTGCCAGCTCAATTGCATGCTATGGGAAAGTCTGTTAGCAAAATAAACTTAGGTATATCTAAAGCTATCAGGAGTATGCTTTCTGAAAAGAAGGCAACTGCAGATAGGGTTCAAGATATCCCAAGTACTTCTGCTGCCAGACATGTCCCTAAGCAAGTTGTGGCTAAAAGACCTAAGAAAAGAGCTGATGTACCAGCATGGTTGAGAGCTGCAAACAACATTACAGTGAAGCTAGTTCTTAAAAGAAGGTACAATGTGCATGAGTGTTGGTGTTGTGGCAAGGTGGGCCACTATGCCATTGATTGCTGGCACAATGAGAATGTCCAGAGAAGTATATGTGGCTTACCTGTCAGAAGAACTGCAGGTAGGCATGTTCAGTTTAAATCTAATTTGCACCTAGGACCCAATCAGATTTGGGGTCCTAAGGTTAGATAATATATTTGTTGCATGTAAGTCCAAGTGTCCATACCCCTACATGGTACTTGGACAGTGGATATTCCAGGCATATGACTGGAACAAGGAGTATGCTAAAGGAATACACTCCTATTAAGAATGGTCCCAGAGTTACCTTTGGGGGCTCAGAAAAAGGGGTAACTAAAGGTTTGGGTAAGATAACTAATGACATAGTAACTATTACACAAGTAGCTTATGTGAAAGGTTTGAAACATAACCTTATAAGCATAAGTCAACTATGTGATTTGGGCTATGACATTTCTTTCCTCAAGGATGAGTGTCAAATTAGAAATTCAAGTGATCGAGGAGTTATCTTGACTGGCACTAGGAGAGGAAATGTTTACTGTCTAGACTTTGAGTGTGAGAGTAAGGACACTCCTATATGCCTAGTTATAAATGAGGAAGTTTCTCATTTTGTCAAATGGCACAAGAGGCTAGCTCACCTAAACTATAAGACCATAGATAGACTCTTTAGTGAAGAATTGGTAAGGAATGGTCCTGAACTTAAGTGCATTAAGGAGGGAATTTGCTCAGCTTATCAAAATGGCAAGCAGACCAGGTCTTCCTTGCAAATTCTTGATACCAAGGACTTAATGAGGTATTTGTATCTCCTGCATATGGATCTATTTGGTCTTATGCCAGTTCATAGTCTAGGTAGGAAAGTCTATACTCTTGTGGTGGTTGATGACTTTTCCAAATTTGCTTGGGTATTCTTCTTAAGTAGAAAATCTGAAACCCCAGATATCTTCCAGACTTTTGTCAAGCAAATTCAAAATGAATTTAGTAGTTCTGTGGTCAAGATCAGAAGTGATCATGGGACTGAGTTTCAGTTTGAATGCATGACAAAGTTCTGTGAAGGGATTAGGATTCATCAAGAATTCTCCTCACCTATAACTCCCCAGCAAAATGGAATTACTGAAAGGAAGAACAGAACTCTAATTGAGGCAGGTAGGACTTTATTAAATGACACCTCTCTCACAGAATATTTCTGGGCTGAGTCAGTAAATACTGCTTGTCATGTTCTCAATAGAGCTTCCATCATTAAAAACCACAAAAAGACTCCCTATGAGATTCTGAAAGGCAAAAAACCAAACTTATCCTATTTTAAAATTTTTGGTAGCAAGTGTTCTATACTAAATAATGGTAAGTCTCATTTGACTAAGTTTGATTTCAAGTCCCAAGAAGGGATATTTGTTGGGTACAACAATAATAGTAGAGCATATAGGATCTATAACTTGACTACACAAGTTGTAGAAGAATTTGTCCATGTTGTCTTTGATGAGTCTAAGTTAATTAATTGTGAGCTGCCAAGCACTTCTTCTAGTCTTTCAGGCTTAAAAGATAAGATGAACAATCTGACCATCAGGGAAAATAAACCAGCAAGTCAAGAGATTGAAGATGATGGATACTGTCCAGGGGGAGCTCAAGACTTACAAGCTGAAAATGAAGAACAGCCAGCTGAAGACATAGAGGATCAACAAGCTGAAGAAAGATTACCTCTAGCTTTGAGACATTTAAGAGATCATCCAGCTCATCAAATCATTGGTGATGCAAGTCATGGTGTAATGACCAGAAGCAAGAGCTTGAACTAAGCACTATGTTCAAGTTTTTTGTCTCAAATGGAACCAAAGAAGTTTGAAGAGGCTATCCAAGATTCATTCTGGATTGGTGCTATGCAGGAAGAGCTGAACCAATTCAAGAGATGCAAAGTTTGGAAACTGGTTCCCAGACCGAAAGGACATAATGTAATAGGGACCAAATGGATCTATATGAATAAGTTAGATGAAAATGGAATTATTGTCAAAAATAAGGCTAGATTGGTTGCAAAAGGCTACAGGCAGGATGAAGGAATAGACTTTGACCAGACCTTTGCCCCAGTAGCAAGGCTGAAAGTAATAAGTGTATTCCTTGCCTATGCAGCCTATATAGAATTCAAGGTCTTTCAAATGGATGTCAAGTCAACATTCCTGAATGGAGATCTAAAAGAGGAAGTATATGTGGACCAGCCATCAGGTTTTGTAGATCCTCACTTTCCTCATCATGTCTATAAACTTAACAAAGCTCTATATATATTGAAACAATCCCCTAGAGCATGGTATGAGACATTGTCTACTTTCCTCATTGAGAAAAAATTCTTACGGGGGAAAATAGATAAGACCTTATTCCTGAGGGAATCAAAGGGCAAGATCATCCTAGTCCAGATATATGTTGATGACATAATCTTTGGATCTACTGAGAACAACCTTTGTAGGAAGTTTGTCAAACTTATGCAAGGGAAGTTTGAGATGAGGAGCATGGGTGAGCTAAAGATCTTTCTAGGACTACAAGTAAAACAGACTGATGATGGATTGTCCATTTTCCAGTCTAAGTTCACCAGGGAGTTGATTAAAAAATATGGCATGGAGACTGCTTCCACCATGAGAACTCTAATGGGGTCAAGTATGCCTTTAGGCAAAGATGAGGCAGGGAAACCTATTGATGAGTCTTTGTATAGAGGGATAATTGGCTCCTTACTATACTTGACTGCAAGTAGGCCTGACATCATGTATGCTACATGTGTCTGTGCTAGATACCAGACATGCCGTAAAGAGTCTCATTACTCTGCTGCCAAGAGAATTTTAAGATATCTTAAGAGCACACCAGATCTTGGTCTATGGTACCCTAGGAATAAAAATTTTCTGCTAACAGGTTTTTTAGATGCAGACTTTGCAGGCTGCAAAGAAGACAGGAAAAGTACCATAGGTACATGCCAATTCCTAGGAGGAAGACTAGTGTCATGGAATAGAAAAAAACAGACAAGTGTTGTTATATGCACAGCTGAGTCAGAATATATTACAGCTGGAAGTTTCTATGCTCAGTTGCTATGGATACAACATCAACTGGAAGAGTATGACATCAAGATAAGTAAAACTCCACTATATTGTGATTCTACTAGTGTTATATCAGTTACTAGAAACCCTGTTTCACATAGTAGAACAAAGCACATTGAAATTAGGTACCATTTTATTAGAGAACATGTTGAGAAAGAGGACATAACTTTAGAATTTATTTCTACTGACACTCAAGTAGCTGATATATTCACTAAACCTCTAGATAAAAGTAAATTTAATTACTTTAAAATTGAATTAGGCATGTTGAACCTAGAATAAAATGGTAAATTAAGAAAAATTCTACTCAATATATGACTAAGTAAATTTATGTCGACACATAAAATAGTTTGTGTCGACACTCAGTAGTTGGTGTCGACACATAAAGAAGATTTTGTCGACACTTAGAAATTAGTGTCGACACATAAAGTTGTTGTCACTCAGATGTTGGTGTCAACACATAAGGTCATCTGTGTAGACACTCAGAGATTAGTGTCACCACGTAGAGTTGTCGAGACCCTAAACTCTCTGTCGAGAATTTGGCTGTCTGTGTCGACACAATCTAAATTGTGTCGACGTACTAAACTCTAATTTCAGCCCGCCTTTTGGCCTTCCCTGTTTAGAAAAGTATAAATAGGTGGAAACGAGACCATGTCGACTACGCTCTCAGAAATCTCGAGACTAAACCGTCTGTGTCGACAAGAAATTCATCTTCCTTCTCTTCAACTTCACTTCTCTCATTTCCAATGGCACCCAAGTTGGACAACAACGTTAATGAAGGTTATGAGCTCATTCGAGGAGCGTTCACTGATGCTGAGCAAGAAATCAAGACGGTTGTGGACCTAATCCAGGAAGCCGGACTGGATTATCTGGTTTATAAATCGACAAGAATTTGGAAGAAGGAAGTTCTTGAGTTCTATTCCAACGCTACGTTGAACTCAAAGGGGAACAAGATCAAGTCTATTGTTCATGGCGAAATGGTCAAAATAACACTCAAAAGTCTGAGTAAATCCCTTCATCTTCCAAGGATAAAAGAAGAGACTGAGGTTGATTCAAATTTGACTGTTGAAGCCCTTAAATGGTTTGGGTTGCCCGCAATAATAAACATTGGATTGTCCATAACAAGGGAAGGGATGAACTCCAAAGGGAAATTTCTGTCTGAAATAATTGGCAAGGTAGTTCTCTGGAAGACTGGGGGCATGATAGGATATCTTTCCACATGTTCAGCCTCATGACAAGAGTTATCTTCCAGGTGAAGACCGACTGGAGTAGTGTAATCTTTAATAATATTAAGGACAGTCTTAAGAAGCCAAATCTGGGCAGAATCTTAAGTCTGTATCTGGCAGCCAGCATACCTGAGGTGCTAAACCAGATTGTTGGTTCCAAAATAAATCACATGAGAAGAATGGATATAAGAATCCTCTCTAGGTGGGACAGAGTATTGTCCAAGGAAGTCCCTGCACCAAAGTAGAAGTCCAAACAAGTCACTACATCAAAACAAATAGAGTGCAAGCTGAGGAGTCATCCAGTGACTCAGAAGAGAGAATTGAATTCAGTTCTGATGAAGAGACCACTAACCTACCCAGGATGTCTCCGACTCATACACCTGGAACTGAAGCTCAGATTCAGGGGGAGGCTGTCCATCAGATAGATAATCCAGAGATATCAGTCCCTGTAGAAACTGTCATTGAAGCCCAACTAGACAGTGAGACTGTAAACCTCACTATAATGGAAGTGGTTCAAGACATCAACACAGTTGCTGGCCCTTCTGAAAGAGAGGCACAGAATGTGCATATTCCTGATATGCCAGAAAAACCTCAGGCTCCTGAGACTGAAGTTATTCAAGACTTAGTAACTGACTTCCAGGAGGAGCAAGAAGCAGTATATAAGGAAGCAATGTCTGTAGATGTACTAATTGCTGCAAGGATGAGGGGGAGGCACCAGACCTAGACCCAAGACTAGATGTAGATGTTACAGGCACAACGGTGGAACTTGACATATCATCTGATTCTGAAGATGAGGAAGCAGCATCAGTTCTTAAGAAAAGAAAGTTTATGGAGTTAAATAAAAATATTCCTGGATATAAGAGAGCCTTCAAGGCTGGCTCCTCATCTACTACTTCTTCAATAGATTTTAGTTCACTCTTGGTACAGCTACAAGTCAAACTTGATGAGAAAAGACATGTCTTAGAAAAGTATGTGGATGAAATCCACAAGGAGCTGCAGTTCAATCTGGCCCAGGATATCAAATCTATATGATTTGAGGTAAACATGCTTAAGAAAGACGTGACAGATTGCTTCCATATGTGAGGCAATGTTGTGGTGTATCTTGCCAAACAGCAACAAACTATTAAAACTGAAGTTGATGATCTGGTTCCCAAGCAAGGGATTGTTCTCGAAAATCAGAAAAGACTCAATGAAAATTTGATGGAACTGCATACCATCTCTCTGACTAAATTGGATGAACAAACCACTGCCATAGCAATAAATATGACCACCCAAGTATCTGCTATTGAAAAACAGATTCAACTAGATTTGACAACAGTTACTACTACTATAAAAACTTCTGAGTCTGCAATTTCTGCTCTAGTAAAGAAGTTCAAAGACTACTACACAATTGGAAATTATCATATTACAGATCAAATAAGATTTCAAAAGAATAATCTCAGAGATCATATCCATAGAGAAGTCATAAAGGGGGAGAGGGTATTAGTTCAAGCTAGCTCTGAACATGCAAAATGGGTAACTAACAGTATCAAAGCTACCTTGTGATGTCCACCCTTATGTGATGATAATAATACTGTAGAATCTGGATGTCAACCTGAATTCTTGGAGGGGATGCAACATGAAGTAGCTCAAGTTATATATCCCCATTCTGAGTTTGAAGAAATCCAACAGGCTGTCCAGACTATATATAGCCCTCCACTAGATAAAATGCCAGTAATTTGTTAGGAAGTGGACATGACTAACTCAGTTTTACTGAAAGAACAAGAGGCTCAAATGTCTAAGAAGAGATTCAGAGAACAGGCTGAGGCTAGGCCTGATTTTGAGAAATGGAGTCCAACCTCAAGGAGTATTATCTTAACTGCATGGAATGCAGTTGCTAACAATCAGTATGACAGGGGTAAGTGGTACTCCAAACAAGAATGGGATAAATATCTTGCGCAACAAGAGAAGATCTACAAATTCAGGAAGGACTTGAAGGCTGGAAGGATCCCTGCAAACTCCATGGAGCCCTGCAAGTACTTCCCTAAACCATTCCATTACTTTGAAAGGCAAAAGATGAAAGTTGCACAACTTAAGGCCAAAGACATTAAGGGAAAGAAGCCTGCTACTAATATTGAAGCTGAAGTCAAAGCCACTATTCAGACAGGCAAAGGAATTGTCATCAAGGAACCTGATCAACTTTAACTTTAGATTGAGAGATTTTGGAGAAAATATGCATTTTTTGATTATTCTTACAAAAGAAAACATTAACCTTGTAATCTCACCTTGATTGTGTGAATATGAAATTCTGGGTTGACAACAATTTATATATCTATGTCTCTGAGTTGCATGGTTTTCCTAATGTTTTTTTTTTGAATATTTGTGTGTAACACGCTATCTCTACTCTTGAATAATTTTGTTTGAAATGTCTGAATATATCATGTTTATCATTTTTTTGTTATATTGGTGTATATCATTGACTATGGGTTATGACTTCTCCGAATAGGGGGAGATTGTTGGGTACATTAGAAATTGTGTACCTGATTTGGAGAAGCGTCACCTGACTCAATGATATACATTAGGTGTATTTGATGGTATATTGAGTTTGTTTATGCAGGCAGAAGAAGCAGAAAATATTCTAAGTACAAAAGTGTCGAGACAATTATTTTGTGTCGACATCTTTGAAGGAGTTATGTCGATACAAGAAGCAAGTCTGTGTCGACGCACAGGACTTGTGTCGACATCCATAGTTTAAGTCGACATCAACTATATCGACACTCATAACTTGTATCGACACATTTAAACATTGTTGTATTAATAGTTATAAATAAGCAGCTATGACGACATCCAGGACTTGGGTCGACATTTGGAGAGGTTGTTTTGACACACAGGACTTGTGTCGATACATTCTATAAAGTCTATGTTGAGAACTTGATAAAGAGTTGTGTCGACAGTTCCTGAAGTATGTTGACACATTCTACAAAGGTTGTGTGTCAAGAACTTGATGAAGAGTTGTGTCGACTGTTTTCTGAAGTATGCCGACACATCCTACAAAGGCAGTGTTGAGACTGAATGAAGAGTTATGTCGACAGTTTCTGTAGTTTGTCGACAACACCAAAGGAAGTGTGTCGACACACGGGTATTAGTGTCGCGACATACTTCATCTGTGTCGACACATACTGTCCTTATGTCTTGACACATTTAGCTGAGTTGAATAACTCTAAGTGCCAATTCTCAAGACTAAAGACTCGTCAGCTGCCAGAATTGTCACGGCTTATTAGACATGTCAGAACTGTCAAATGTCGGTCAACTACCGGATCAGCCGGTTGCCTCTGATATAAACTATAAATAGAGCCGAGCTATCAGAGAAAAACAACAACAAAAGAGAGAAATTAAAGTGGAATTCTCCAAGAAGAATTCAAGGATTCCAGTACAGCAAGAAGATTCTGATTCAAAATTAGAGAAGGGGATTGCTTAACAGCAGATCTGTTAGAGATTGCAGATTTAATTCTGCAAGGTGAAAGAAGCTAGATCTACACCAACTTCTCAAGAAGATTCAACCTAGGTTCTCTCTTTCAAGAAGGTTTGAATAAGCTAAGTCAGGTTGAATCAGATTCATTACTATAAAGAATAGTAGAAAGCAGATCCATCAAGATCTGATCAAGATTCCCTCATCTCTCTTTGAGTGAAGGAACCAACATCTTCTTAATCAATTTTTGTAGGATCTATTTTAGATCTGAGTATAGGAGATTAAGTTCTCTGAGTTGTAAGCCTGTAACTATAAATGCTGAGGTAGGGATGTTTGCCTGAGGAAGGAGATTAAGTTCTCTGAGCTGTAGGTCTGGTGATAAAGGCTGAGGTAGGGCTTGATTGCCTGAGTGGTAGGAGTGTGGATTCACTCTGAGGTAGGGTTCTTGGAAAGAGCCTGAGTTGTAGCACTTGTTGAAGTGTGAGCTGTAAGAACTAGTTTGGGTTCTGAGTTGTAAGATCTGAGGATCTGAGAAGGTGGAAGGAAGTTAGGCCGAATCTAGTATACTGCTAGATAGGCGAAGGGGGAAAGTGGATGTACCCATAATTTGGGGAACCACTATAAAAACTATGTGTATGTTGTGATTGGATGATTGTGTGCTGTGATAACTATAGATTTTATCTATATTGTGATCAAATTATTAACTGTCTAAGTAGAATAAGGATTGAACCTATTCACCCCCTCTAGGTGTTTAGTCAATCTTGAAACCAATTCTACCAGTAGTTATAGGTGTTTTCTTTGCTGAAGCATCGGCCATCCCAAACCTTTTTATTAGCTCCTTAGCATATTTAGATTGGGACAAGAAGATGCCATCAGGTGTCTGCTTCACTTGGAGACCAAGGAAGTAGGAGAGCTCACCCATGCTACTCATTTCAAACTTTGAATGCATAAGGTTGGAGAAACTTTTGCATAGTTTGGAATCTATAGAACCAAATATAATATCATCTACATATATTTGTACTAATAATATTTTATCATGATGATGCTTAATAAATAAAGTCCTATCTACTATGCCTCTAGAAAATTTATGCTCTAAGAGCAAGCTAGCTAAGGTTTCATACCAAGCCCTTGAAGCTTGCTTTAGACCATAGAGAGCCTTATGCAATTTGAAAACATAAGAGGGATGAGTACGAGAAATAAAACCTGGTGGTTGTTCTACATAGACTTATTCTTTGAGTTCACTATTGAGGAATGCACTCTTGACATCCATCTGATATACAATGAACTTCTTGTATGCAGCATATGCAAGGAAAATTCTGATTGCTTCCAGCCTTACAACAGGTGCAAATGTCTGGTCATAGTTTATGCCTTCCTCTTGTCTGTATCCTTGAGCAACTAGTCTGGCCTTGTTCCTTATGATAAGACCTTGAGCATCTAGCTTGTTTCTAAATACTCATTTAGTTCCAATGACTGGGTAGTCTTTGGGTCTTGGAACTAAATCTCAAACTTTGCATCTCTCAAATTGGTTGAGCTCCTTTTGTATTGCAATAATACAGTGTGGATTTTGCTCTGCACCTTTAATGGATTGGGGCTCAGTTTGAGGTATGAAGCAGGCATGCATCATGTCCTAGTGGAGTTGATGCCTTGTCTTCACACCAACTGAAATGTCTCCAATCACTTGAGATACATGGTGATCTCTAAGTGTGACAAAATCAGTAGGAGGAGTTGGTTGAGCAACAGCTTGGGAAATTAATTCCTCTTGTGGAATTATAGCTGTTGGGGGAAGTTCAGACACTTCCAAACTTTCTTTTTCACTCTCTTCTTTAACTTGTGGAGAAGGATGTGATGGAGCCTCTTGGGTGAGGTTTAGATCATCCAATTTCTCACACAAGTGAGGTACCTACAAAGTGTTATCGGTAGAAATTTTTTTCTCCTTATAAAACATGTTAGTTTCATCGAATGAAACATGAATAGATTCCTCTATTTTCATAGTTGATATTATAAACCCTATAAGCCTTGCTTACTTGGGAATATCCAAGAAAAATTCTCATTTCATCCTTGGCTTCAAACTTTCTAATGTGTTTCTTATTATTGTTGTGAATATAACAAATGCAACCAAAAATTTTGAAATAGTCTATTGTAGGTTTCTTCCTTTTAAGTAGATCATAAAGAGTCTTATTATTAAGCTTGTGTATCAGACTTCTGTTCAGTACATAGTTTGTTGTGCTCACAGCCTCTACCCAAAAGGATAGGGGAAAATAAGCATCTGCAAGTAATGTGCCTGCAGATTCTTAGGGTTCTATTTTTCCTTTCAGCAACCCCATTTTGTTGAGGTGTTCTAGGAGCTGAGAAGCATTGTCTGATACCTTCCTTCTCACAGAACTCTTGCATAAGAAGATACTTAAACTCAGTACCATGATCACTTCTAATCAATGCAACTGGAGTAGAGTACTCAATCTGTATGTTCTTAAGAAAATCTGTAAGAACCTTGAAGTTATCTGACTTAGATCTCAGAAAGAATACCTAAGTGAATCTTGAGAAGTCATCTACAATCACTAAAGTATAAGATTTCCCTCCAAGGCTTTGTACAACAATAGGGCCAAAAAGGTCCATATGTAGCAAGTACAATATTCTAGATGAGTCACTTTTATTTGCAGATGTAAAACTACTTTTAGTTTGCTTGCCTAACTGACAAGCCCTGCAAAGGCTTTCCTTCTTGTAGGGAAAGAAGGCAATCCTCTAACAAGGTTGTCCCTAGAGAGTTTAGCAATGTTTTTCAAGTTAACATATTCTAATCTCTTATGTCAAAGGTCATTATTATTACTATTTTGATTAAATAAACATATTTCTGTTTTGCCAGACTTAAAGTTAACTAAATAAATGTTTCCTACTCTAGTACCTATTAACACTACTAGGTTATCTAAAGAAGTAATAATACAGGAAGTTTTATTAAAGGATACCTGAAACCTTTCATTACATAACTGACTTATGGATATTAGGTTGTGCTTCAGTCCACTTACATATGCTACCTTCCTGAAGGTGACTGCTCCAATTTTGACCTTTACATATCGTTCAGTCTAACCACAATTGGAATCACCAAATATTACTTTTGGTGCTAGCTTTGACTTGTAGTTGATTAGGTTGTCATTGTTTCCAATCATGTATTTTGAACAGCCATTATCCAAATACCATTATTGCACTATGCTGGGATAGTCTTTCACCTGCAATAAAATAGATTAGCTATTCTTTACCGAGGTTACCTTGGGTCCTTCTTTCTTCACATAATTAAAACTGGAGATATAAGAATATTCAGGTTGACATTTATAACCTAAAAGATGATATCTTCTAGGTGGAATAATCCATTTATTAAATTGATTGATGGAAGATCTTGGTTGATTATGAGTTCTAGCTGAATTAAAGTTTCTATTAAATTGAACTGGGTTCGACGAATTCAAGTAAGTACGTTGATTTGAGTTTGACGAATGGGGATGAGTTCGTCGAACTCCACTCAGAGAATGGGAGTATTCATTCTCTGGGCCCCAAAAACGTCGATCTCGGTTCGACGAACCATACTGGTTTTGTCGATCGTAGTTCAACGAATAATTATAATGGAAATTTGCATACGGAGTTCGTCGACATGAGTTCGACGAACTGTACACATTTCGTCGATCTGAGTTCGACGAAATATGTTGAACATTATTATAATTAGGATTTTTCTTATTCTTTTTCTTTTTCTTATTCTTTGATCTTAACTTAGTTTGTTTAACATTACTGTTATTATCTATCTTTTCTTTTCCTTTTTCAGAAATAAATTTTATTGGTGTTGACAATATGTTTTTCTGGATCAGTGGGGGTTGGCTTGATGAAGCACTTAAGCCCACCTTGCCATTTAGTCTGGCATTCACTGTGTTTGTGATGTCCATCAACTTGATGCTCCTCCCATTTAGGGATTCTTCAAGTTTCCTTGCCTCAGACAATTCAGATTTTAATGATATGATTTGTTCATTTTCTAAAGTTAGTTCATCTTTAAGTTTAATGTTTTCAGAAATCAAGTTTTCTTGATCAGTTAATCTTTCTCTAAGTGTCTTAATTTCTTTTTCAGAATTGATTAAATCAATACATAATGATTTGAATTCAGTTTTAAAATTATCTGAATTATAATCAAAAAAGATAGTACCAGATCTGCCTCTGATTCTGATTCTTCATTATTTGACTGCTCAGCCTCAAATTTGTTGCTTGAAGCATCAATGGCCATCAAGCAAATCTCCTTTGCATTTGCTTCTTCTTTATCTTCACTGGAGCTAGAATATGAAGATTCTTCTTTAGTGTCACTCTAGGTCTCAGCCACAAAGTCTTTCCCTTTTCTCTTATGCTTGCTAGAGGAAGGCTTACTGTAATGTTGCTTCCTAGTTTCTTTTTCTCTTCTTCTTTCCTTCTTTTGGTTCTCAGGATACTCTGAAATAAAGTGTCCTGGCTTCCTGTAACCAAAACCGACAACTTCTTTAGTGGGTGTCTTGTAATACCTTGGTTTGTCATCTTGCAAAGATGACTTTCTTCTGAAGTCCTTCTTTGTCATCTTGTAGAATCTCTTGGCTAAGAGACTCAGAAATTCTTCACTTGTTGTTGGAGCTTCTGTTTCTTCTGAAGCTTTGAAAGCTATGCTTTGCTCCTTTCTAGTTACTGAGGGAGTCTTTTGCTCTGCAGCTTCTCTAGACTTTATTAGTTGCTCATATAATTTGAGTTTTCCCAGAAGAGATTCAGTGGAAGTCTCATTTAAGCTTCTGGCCTCCTTGATTGGCCATATTCTAGAATCCCATGAGCTTGGGAAGCACATGAGGATTTTGCCATTCACCTCAGTAAGAGTGATATCCTTGTCCAAAGTCTTCAGCTCATTTATGATTGAGCTTAGTCTGCTGTACATATCACTGACAGACTCAGATTCTTCTTTCTTGAAATTTTCATACTGGGAGATGAGGTTAGATCTCCTGTTCTTCCTCTCATCTGTTGATCCAGCAACCATCTGGTTGAGAGAGTCCCATATAGCTTTGACAGATGTGCACTCAGCCACTTTTTGAAATATGTCATATGACATAGTCTGTGCTAGGATGTTCATGGCCTTTGCATCTGCTATTTTGGCCTTCTTTTGAGCATCTGTCCACTCAAGTGGTGGAACAACATGTGTGCTTGAAGTAGAGGTAGAAGTGGTAGCAGTTGTAGGTTGAGGGGGACCTGTCAAAATAGAATTATATATGTCTTCATCAATAAAATTCATATAAAGCCTGATTCTTGCCTTCCAGATGGCAAACTTATTCAAGTTACAAATTGGAGGTCTGTTGCTTGCATAATCTTTGTTCGGTGTCATGCTGTGAACTAAACAGAAAAACTAAGGAAACTGAAATCAGATCTATCAAGGATCTTTTGGTTCAAGTATTAGCTTCTACAACCAAAGGAACATTGCTCTGATACCAATTGAAAGAAAGGGGGATAGATCTAATTTACTCTAGAGGTGGGGTGAATAGAGTAATTAAAACTTTTTGCTATTTTAAATATTATCAGAGTATTAAAATAAGTGATATCAATAGTAGTAATAGAAAATATAAACTAAGCTAAACTAACACAGCAAACTAAACTATCACAGGAAAGTAAACTATCACATCAAACTAAACTAGTCTATCACAGCACAGCTAACATATCACAGCAAAGCAAGAACAACACAGAAAATGATCAACCAGACGACACAATAATTTTATAGTGGTTCCCCAACCTGAGTACATCCACTCGTCTACCACCCTGGTAGGAATCCACCTAGCAGGTTTTTGATCAAGTGACTGCCACCACAAGATCTATTTACAGGGAGATCTCATAACCCTTTGAGCTTTTGATCAGGTGCCCAAAAACAAAGAATAAACTTTTGAAGCGAGTTAATAAACCTTTTATATAGGAGGTGAGATAGGTGATGGTGTCTTCTCTTTCTCTAATCAACAGAGAAGACTAGTCGATTGTTGTTGTCAAGAGCTCCTTCCAAAATCACTTGGAGTCTTGTTCAGGGTGTAGGTCTTCAGCCTTGTCTTGAAATGATCCAGGGACTTCTAACTAATTTAGGTTTGTTATCCTTGAAAGTTCCTGGAGTTGAAGTTGAAGAAGACTCTTGATGTGTGATCGTTGTTCTTCTTCAATCTTCAAAAAACACAAGGAGAAAACTGGTTGTTTTCTGCACAGAGAATTTTTGTTGGTTCTTCTTGTTCTTTGTATTACTGCTTGTATATATGTATTCCTTGTCGACTGAAAAGAGAAAAATCTCTTTTATATTCTCTGTCGAATTCTCCTTTGAATTTTGAATATCTAGCATTGATTGTTGATTGCCTAGATAATGAAATACGGCTGGAGAATACTGTCTTTAATGAGTTTCCCAACTGTCCCAATAAATTAAGCAAGTAATTAACCCTGATGAAGACCATAATTAATGCTGCCAATAATGGCTATATTCAGGGGAATATATGCATTAATTACTTAGAGAATTACTGCTAAATATATAGGAAATAAGGATAGAAAATAAGGAAAACTCTAAATCTGGTGCTGGACAGAAATCGTCAAGCTCTGAACAGATTTCATTGACCGGAGATCCAAGTTCGTCGAGCTGAGAAATCTTGTTCGTCGACCTGCGCTCAGCGAACTGCATTCTGGGAATAACTTGCCGATTCTGCGGTCCAAGTTCATCGAGCTAAGAATCTGTCTTCGTCAAGCTGAGTTCAGAGAACATAAACTGTTGAAGCTGAACACCAGACTTCGTCGACCTGAGCTCGAATATCGTCGAGCTCAAATCAGAGAATTAACTCTGAGTCTGTTGAGTAGAGCATGACTATCGTCGAGCTGAGTTCAACGAACATCGAACTTATATACTGAACTTTGATTTCTTCTAAGTCTTGAGTCCATTGAGGTCTTCTGATGGCTGGTCCATCAAGGTTGAACCTAATGACTTAGCCTAAACTCCAGGACTCAAATACATGACCCTTATTATACATTATGGGTCAGACATCCTAATTAGTGAACCTAGCTTAAATCCAACTAGGGATCCAACACAGCTACACTTTCTGTAAAGAGCTTCTCCTTTTATTTATTGTAACCCAACGACTCTTTTAGCAGTGGGTCCCACACCATTAATGTTGGCTGCATCTTTGCATTAATGCCTAACTGTTGTACATTAGGCCTGCTGCGCCTTTTTTCATGCATTGTGGTTTTGCTGCTAATAATTTGAATATGGTTGACTTTTTGACTTGCTGACATCAGCACCTGAAGACTTAGTCAAAATTCAAGCATCAGTAGAATAGGCGTTAAGTGAAAGAGCTTCACTCAATGCCAAAGTACTTAGACAGTTCTGTCTATCTAGGCATTGACAGCGTTGAGTGAGTAATGCTCACTCAACATTTTTTGCCTTAACCCTTTCTGCAGTCTTTTCTTCATGCATGGCATTGAGAGTGTTGAGTGAACACACCTCACTCAATGTCTTGTGCCTTAACTGCATTCTGCAATTTAGGCATTGAGAGCGTTGAGAGAACATGTCTCACTCAACGATTTTTGCCTTAGCCATTTCTACTTTTTCAGCATCTTAAGCGTTGAGAGCGTTGAGTGAGCATGTCTCACTCAATGCTTTTTGCTTTAACTAATTCTGTATCAAGGCGTTGAGAGCGTTGAGTGACCACGCCTCACTCAACGCTTTCTACCTTAGCCAGATTTTCTGTTTCAGAATTCAGTTTGAGTTTGACGAACTCAGAACACAGTTCGACGAACTCTGAGCTCAGTTCGATGAATAAGTAAAAACTCAGTTCAACGAATTCAGGGCTTAGTTCGACGAACTCTGAACTTAGCTCGACGAATAAGTAATAGCTCAGTGTGATGAATTTAAAGTTCAATTCGACGAACTCTGAGCTCAGCTATTCAACAATTGTGAAGCAAAGGAGTTGAGTGAGTGAGCTACACTCAGTGCCTATGGACTTAGCCACTTTTCAGCTTATTTCTTTTTAGGCTTTTACTGAATTAGCCTGACTCACAGCCTTTTACTGTATGTCGTTGAGTGAGTTAACTTCACTCAATGCTTGTGGACTTGGCCACATGCTAAGCTTGCCACCTCATGGCTTTTTACTAAATAGGCTTCACTCAGCGTTATACGTTATCTGGCGTTGAGTGAATGATCTTCACTCAACGCTTGTGGACTTAGACAGATTTCTGTCTTTACACCACTTAGGTAAGAGTTTACCTGACTTAGCCACTTAGGCTATCTGTCTCATCATTGCTTACTAAGACAATCTGCAATCATTAAACTTGAACACAAGTTAGATCACCACATGTGTATACATTGTTTGCTGGTCCTTCTTCAAATCCATGACATTGGGATCAATAGACCCAACACCCGGCATGTCAGCCGCGCTCCAAACAAAAACATTGATGTTCTTTTGGATACACTCTCGCATCCTTTCCTGGTCTTTTGGGCTCAAGTCGCCACTGACCCTTACCCTCTCTGCCTTCCCTGCCTTGCTGATGACCTTCATCTTAATGACTTCCTCTATCGTCTCCAGCCGGGACAGCTCCCTGTCGGCCCTCTCCTCCTCTTCTCCCAACTCTTCCTCATCTCATACCCTCTCAACCTCCATCACCTTCAATAGGACTTCCCGAGGTAACTCCACTTCTTCACCCCCTCTAGGTCTCACCCCCAGCTTCTCCCTCTACCCCTTGCTCCCCCACAGTCTTCTCTCCAGCCTCACCTAGGTTCGCCACTTCCTTCTCCACAACCTCCTCTCAGTCTTATTTCTAGCCTACCTAGGCTCATCTCTTCTTCACTTTCTATCTTCCTGCCAGCCTCTCCAAGGCTCATCTCTCCCACCTCCGCAGCTTTCGCATCCATCGCCATCTCTTTCTCCAGCTCCTCTTCCTCCGTCATCCAGGAAATGGTGTTGACGATAGTCACATAACACTGCCTCGCCACCTTTTGGTCTCCCCTTATCCTGACTTGCACTCCTCCACTGTTGAACTTAAGGCACTGATGAAACGAGGAGGGGACGCAACGAAAGGCGCTGATGAGAGGCTGCCCAAAGATTGCATTATAGCTGCTCAAAGTGTTAATGATGAAGAACCGAAGGTTCCTTGACCCCCCCCCCCCCCCAATGTCACATGTAGCCCCACCCCTCCTTCAACTTCCTTCCGCTCCCCCGAGAACCCAAACAACAGTCCGTCCAGGGCTAGAACCCTCCTAGTATCCACCTTCATCTCGTCAAATGCTTTCTTGAAGATCATATTTAGGGAGCTCCCGTTATCAACCAGGATCATAAAGACTGTGAAATTCTCTACCGCCGTCTGGATCACCAAGGCGTCACAGAACGGGTCGTCGTAGACTGGCATGTCCTTCGCTAAGAAAGTGATTTTTTCTTCCTGTAGGGGGGGAGGTCGAGGCGACGCTACTTCGGTACATGGTTTGGAAGCCCCCCTTAAGGGTGGCTTGTATCCCAAATCCCTCATGGATCACCCTGATCCCTCCTTGGGATCCCACATCCACACGATCCTCACATCTATCCTCTCCTCCTCCTTGCAGAACTTCCTCAATCCTCACGGGCGGCTATTGTTGGGCTTGCCCCCTATCCGCTCTCATCTCCAAAAACTCTGGGCAGGTGGCCGTTGTGTGACCCACTTGCTGGTGGAAGTCACAGAAGGGCAACGCCATCCTACCTTCTCTTATCCTCGCTCCTCCTCGGGCTCCTCTCCTTACTCCTCTTCCTCTCACTATCTCCATAGCTTCCTGTTGCAGCGGTAGGGGGACCCTCTATCCCTGCCTCCAGGTCGGCTAGTTGAACCTCCTTTTCTTGCAGTTGTTGTCCCTTCCTTGGAAACCACCACCCTGTCCCTGAGGGTGACCTTACTGGGGCCTCGAGCCCAACCTGTTATTCGGCTCACGCTGCCCCCAACCTTGACGTTGCCCTATACTCGGGGTTCCTCCCTCCTTCTTTCCTCTCTCTGCTCCCTCTGCCTCCCTGCTCCTGATTCTTTCATGTCATCCTCCGCCAACTTGGCCAATTTCTTGGCAAATGCCGGGTTGGCCTCCTCAATCTCGATCTCCTTTGCCACCCTCTCCATCAGTTCCTCGAAGGAGAGGGGTGAACTCTCTTCAGCTCCATGCTGAAGAAGGTGGACCTCAACCCAAGGGTGAAAGCAAGCATCACTGTGTACCCCGGCATCTCCTAAACCTGCAGAATCTCCTCCAGGAACCTATCAATATAGCCTCCCAGCGTCTCCTTCGGCCTCTACTTGATGACAAATAAGTACTCTGCTCCCTTCTTCCTCTTTTTGGATGTTGAGAACCTCAGCAAGAACTCGCGTCGCAGATCCTCGAAGCAGTAGATCGATCTTGCAGGCAACTGGTGAAACCATTCCCTGGCCTTCTCCTTCACAGTGCTGGCGAAGAGCCTACACTTGAAAGCATCTGACATTTGCCTTATGGAAACGGCATCCTCAAACCACTGCACATGCTGCATGAGATCGTCACTCCCCGTATAGTAGGTCATGTCTGGCTCCCGGAACCCCTCTGGAACCAGAGCTGAAATGATGAGCTTACTGAAGGGGCTCCCGCCCCTGCCATTCGAGAGGGCTCATTGCGTGACCTCGGCTCGCTAGCCCTGTCCGTGCTGGTCTGTCCGGGGAACAGCTCCCGCTTGGGGACATCCCTTTCCGAGGCCTCTGCCAGAACCTCCTTCCTCGGGCATTGCCCGGGAACCTTCTCACCCAGTGATGGGGCGGGAACCACAGGGACCTGAGGCGTTGCCCACTCGCTCCTTAGCGAGAAGGCCAAGTGGATGGTCTGAAGGACTTCTCTCCTGAAGTCTTCCAACATCCCCAGCATCACCAAACTTCCTTGAGAGGGAGAACCTCCCAAGCCAGCTCCTTCTCCTTCATTCCTAGCCATGAGACTTAACTTGGCATTTTCCTATGCCAGCTACGGTCCACGCTCACCGCACTAGAAATGTTGAAACCAAAAACTAGCCTCAACGAGAGTTCGGACCTAGGGGTGTAGCTGACACCTATTTCTCCCAACCTCAACTCTTGACTATTGATAAAGAACTAAGAACTGACCCAAAGTCTCAGCTGGAAGGCCCCTCCTCTAACCCGGAAGTTCTATGAGCGCTTCCCCTCCAAAGAAAATTGTTGCGCTTGGAGTTCCTCAGAAAGAACCAGAAGGAAATTTGTGGAAGTATAAAAAGCCTGCCTTTTGAGGAACTCTATGGGTCTATTTATAAGTTTTTAGTATCTGGTCAACATAATTCTGCTACCCTAAAATTACTAAAATATCCCTGGGCTGGTCTGCTAATAGCCAAACTCCGTTGTTCTGAGGAGCTAAATGCAGACCGAGGGGTATTCTGGTAATTTCAAGTCTGGGTCCCATTTGGCGGAGCTCTTCCACTGAGCCCTGCGGGAACCTTGCTTGCTCTGAGCATGAGCCTTCCCACCTACCTCGGGTGGGAACCAAAATACTGAAGGGGCATTGAGTGGAGAATCATTACATAATGCCAAGGGCTGATGGGCTCCTGCCGACCTGAGGCGCAAGACATTTCATGTAACACCCCAAAATGAAACAGGCAAAGAGTTGGCCTGGCTGGGCGAGAAAATTATCGAGCAGAGCTCGACGAAAATCGTCGAGCGGATCTCGACGAAAATCATCGAGCGGAGCTCGACGATAATCGTGGAGCAGAGCTCGACGAAATTGGCCCGTTTGACGAATTTCATTCTATGAAATTTGTCCCATTCGACGAATTGTCGAAAATATGGATATGGCTGAGCGGTGTCTCGTGTCAGGTGGCTGGTGTGCGGCCATTGAGCGGTGGTTGACTTTTCAGCTTCATTCCCGAGCCATTGATGTGTTTTGAGGGGAAGAAATCATGTGACTGGAAGATAACTGATGTCTTATCTGTAGAGAATGAAAATTTGAAATCATTATTCCCTTTGTCTATTCTCTTTCTTCCCGAGTTCTGGAGCAAGCCCTCTCGGCTATTAGGGTTTGAGTGCTCTGGTTGTGCTGCTGAAGGAGGATTTGGGGCTGGAATCTAAAGCCAAAGCGAGATTTGCGAAGAGGAAAGTGTAACGATCATTTCCGTCCAAGTAGAACGCTTTGCCATGGCTCCAAAGAGATCTTCAAGGGTAACGATCTTTCTTCTTGGACAAGTGAAGTCCTTCTTTTGGCATATGTGAAAGTTAGGGTTAGATCTACAATACTCTAGAGGGGGTGAATAGAGTATATTTAAAATTTATTAGGTCCCAAAACAAACATTATTGTTACATCTTTTGCTGTAAACTGAAAGGTGCAGTAATTAAGAAACTGAAAACCAAAAAGTAATAATCCTAATCACAGACACACAGCAAGAACAAAAAGAAAAGATAAGCAACCAGACGACACAAGAAATTTATAGTGGTTCCCCCTCAACTAGGTACATCCACTCTTCTACCACCCTTGGTAGGAATCCACTCAGATTTTTGATCAGGTGCCTGACACCAATGGGTTTTGATCAGGTCCCCAAAAACCAACTCAAGTCTTTTGGTAAGAAGACTTGCAACCAGGAATCACTTTTGAAGGGAGATGACAACCCTTTGTATAGGAGGGGGTGAGAGAGTGACTTTGTCTTCTCTGTCAACAATCAGAGAGAAGACTTATGTGGAATGATGTTAGCAAAAGCTCCCCCTGAGATGTAGAATGATTCAGGAAATATCTGGAGCTTTGTTGTAGGGTGATAGGTCTTCAATCAGTGTTTTTGACAAGCAGTGATGCAGGATCTTCTTGACTGATTTGATATCTGTTGTCCTTGGAGAAGTCCTGGAGAGAATGTTGGAGAAGAAGACTCTTGATATATTATAGTTGTTCTTCTTCTTCTGAATATCACTGCCTATCACTGTAAGCTTTAGAATGAGTTTTTGTGCGAAGCTTTTCTAGTGTTGTAAGTGAAATCTTGCAGTCAGTCTATCTATCTGTGTTTTTCTGACTGAGTATGTTCTTGTTCTCTGAAAAATGCTTGCCACTGATTGTCGGTCTTCTTTTCTTCTATACCGATTCAAAATTTTGAATCCTCTGTAATAAATGTTGACGCCTTGAGAATAATCAGCATTTACTCATTTCCTCAACTGTCCCGTGGAAAATCAGCAAGTAATATTCCTGAAGAAGACTGCAATTAATGCTTCCTCTAACGGTTACATTCAGAGAATGTTTGAGTCATTAATCTGTCAGGAATTATTGCATTTGAGTGATGATTGAATGTCGGAAATTGCTAAGTCTGGAATTGTCGAATGAATAACAGAATTCGTCGAGCTGAGTTACTAGTTCATCGAACTGAGATTTTGTATTTGTCGACCAGACAGCTTCTGTTCGTCGAGCTGAGTTCCAAGTTCGTCGAGCTGATAACAGAACTTGCATGCTTCAGAACTTTGCCTTTTCTATCTGAAGTTCGTCGAGCTGACAATTGCATTCGTCGACTGGAGATCAGCAACAATTCTGGACTTAATCAAATAGTTTGTGTTGACTGATATTTTATGTGTCGACATGAAAACTACTGGTGTCGACACAGGTGGGTGTCGGCTGATTAATCTTGGTGTTGACACAAATCTTCTGGTGTCGACATAAGTTTTCTGATGTCGACATAAGTTGGTGTCGACACATGCCCTGAGTGTCGACAAAACTCTTCTGGTTCCAGAATTCGTCGACCAAAGAACACAATTAGTCGACCTGAGAATTCGTCGGCCTAAGAAGTTGACTTCGTTGACCTGAGATCTTCTAATAGAAGGTTGTTGTGAACTCGAGGTCCAAGTTCGTCGAGCTCAGAATCTTGTTCGTCGATCAAAGCCTGAAGTGGGACTTAGAATAATCTGGAGTTACCCTGACTTTAGTTTGTTGAAGTATCCCAGTTTTCGTCAAACACAGAATGAAGATCGTCGAGCTCAGCTCAGAGAAATATCTCGAGATCGTTGAGCTGAGAACGCCTTTCATCGACCTGAGTTCGACGAACGTCGAACTCATTTTACTTAGTCTTGAAATCTTTTAGGTCTTGAGTCACTGATGGTCTTGTTGATAGCTGATCCATCTGATGTTAACTCTAAGGACTTGGCCTAGACTCTAGGACACAAATTTGACCCTGGCTATACATGTTGGGTCACATCCTAAGTTAGTGAATCTAGCCCAAATCAACTAGGGATCCAACAATCTCCCCCTATTTGGGTGAGGTCACTAATAGACTCAAAACATAAACATAAAAATAAACAAAGCAAGAAAAAGATATATATGGCAGAGAATTACCAACACATGCAGCAGATATATGTGTACATAAGCTTTGTTTAAACAGTTAACACAGTTTGAAAGCAAATGCAGACAGAAAAGCAAAGAAATTAAAACAGAGTAAGGATTACTTCTTCTGCTTCTTCTCTATGGTCTTGTCCTCTTTAGGCTTTTCTCCTGGCTTGGTAAAGATAATTTCTCTCTTTGGATCCAAAGCATGTGCATGTGTCATTGTCATATCAGCTGCCCCAATAATCTTCAGTGATGTAGTTCTGGGGACAACTGCTTCAGGATGGAGTTTCATATAATCATCAACATTAAACAGTTTGTTTGCTTTATCAAATCTTTTTAGTTCTTCCTTCCTGTATTTTGACATAGTTGTATATTCTGATATGTCTTTACCTTCAGCTTTTGCTTTATTAATCAAGGACAGACCAACAAGTTCCTTAAATCTAGTCATTCTAGCAGTGTTTGTTGTCTCAGGATCCTCAAAAGGACCAGGAGGTGAATATGGTCTTTCGGGACTTTTAGTTTACTGTTCTGCAGAGAGAGTTGACTGTTGTTGCTGTTGATTTCCTGAAGAATGATGCCTTTGCTGACTGCTTCCAGAGGATCTCCCTTGATGTCTCTGATAAGTTTGCATAGGAGCAGATATCTGAGAACTAGAGCTAGTGGCACCAGCTGCTGGAGGAGGTGGATCTCTTCTGTATCTCTGAACTGGTGGAGGAGAATATTTCCTACTTCTTTTCCTCTCCTTTTGCTGATTTTTAGATAGCCACATCCATGATGGAATTCCTTTATAAGGAGTAATATTTTGAAGGATGTAGAATGGGGTGTCATTCTTTGAGCTTGGTTTAGTAGCAGGAGGAGGAGGGGCTTTCCTTTTCTTTGACAACATTTTATTCTTCTTCTTGGTAGTTTCTTCATCTGAATCTTCTTCATCATCATCTTCATCATCTCCACTGTCAGAACCCTGAGGGTTATCATATAGAGCATCCAATGCTTTCAAGGCTTTATCATAAGTGGCAGTCTTTTCTGGAACAGGAGCAGAAGTTTCAAAAGCTGGAGCTTCAACAGTAGTTGAAGAAGAGACTATACAAGAATCAGAAGTAATTGGGACAGAGCTTTCAGCTGCTGCCTTATTTTCTTCTTCAATATCCGCCAAGATCAACTCATCTAGATCTGGCATAGGGGAGTCATCCATCACAAAGATTGGTGCTGAGATAGCTTCTGGAGAGGATGGAATGACTGCAGAGGTTGGTGCAGAAACTGAAATTTCAAAATTGTCACAGAGTTGCTTAGCAACTGCTAGACTGATAGGAGGAGTATAAGGAACAATAGCCAACTGTGGCTTAGTGAGGTCTTCTGGAAGATACTGCATATGTGCAGTATCAAAACTTTTCAGCAATTCTTGTAAATTAACTGTGGGATTGAGGATAAAATCACCAACAGTTTCATCAATACCCATATCAGTATCAATAAAATCAATTAAATCAATTAAATCTCTATCTATACAATCTGTATATGTTGTTGGGCCTGAAGTCTCTGCTGGTGCTGGTGCTAAAGTATCTGAAGTTGTTGCTGCTGAAGTGTCTGAAGCTGTTGCTGTTGCTTCATCATCAGGCATCTCCCCCTGCCTGGTTTCAGTGGGAACTAAGGCCAGGCCCCTGATTGAGGAGGGGGCAGCAGTGGGGGCAGATATTTGAGCAGATAAAGATTGAATGGTGGTAGTAAGAGGTGTAATGGCCTCTACTATTAGGGATTTCAGAAGAGGGGTGATGATAGAGGATATGGTAGAGGGGTCCAGAGAGAAAGTGGTAGGTGGTGTTGCAATTGGTGTGGAAGAGGTGGCAACCAGTGATGGAATGGAGGGTGGAACATCAGGTATGTGAAGATTTGATGGTGATGAGGATGGAGGGATGGCATCTTGCATCATAGTGTCTGTGGGTAGGATGTAAGATGGGATGGAAGATAAATGTCGGGGAAGTGGAGACTGTGGTGGTGTAGAAATGTGGGTGTCTTGAAGTGATTCCGGAGGTATTGGTTGTGGATTTTATTGAAGATGGGTGGAGGGAATATCAGTGATGTCAAGTGGTGGAGATGGAAGTGGAGTAGGAACATGAGTATGATGTGGTGATTGGGGTGTTGAAGAAATAATGGGAGAGGAAGTGAGTTGTTTTACTGGAAGGGATGCTGGAAGAGATGGTGGAGTGGGATGAATCTCTTCAGCAGGTGTGGGAGTGGCTTTAACAGCCCTAGTGCCTTCAGAAGCTGGGGTGGAAGAGGTAGAAGCCTTAGTGGGCTTGGTGATTGTCCTCTCCCACCTGCCAAATATGGCACGGGTGAGCCTTTTACTGGCATTAATGAATATGGTCTGGGAGACCAGTGATTCAGCAGCCTTTTCCTTGAGGAAGATCCCTAGGATCCTTCCAAAACATACTTCCTTCTTGGTATTCTTCTTCTTAATCAGGTCAAACAGAAGTTGTGCCCAGTTTATTTGCTTCTTGTTTATTACTGTACACATGACCAAGAACTGATGTCTTGTGATGTAGTCATGGGCAGTATGCTTGCCAAGCAAGACCTTCCCAACAATGTCTGCCAGGAACTTGTATGCTACAGACAAATGCCTCTTCAACAGTTTATGTGGGTTGTCACCAGCATAACCCATCATATTGAGCATCACATTAAACTCTCCTGAATCAATTTCTAATTCCTCTTCTCCATTTGACAAACCAAATATTTCAGTTAAAACCACGGGGGTTAAGGAGATAGTGTTACCGGCGATTGATCCTGTCGTGGTATTGTCTTCAGAAGTTGATGAAGTATAGACCCATTCTCGGATTTCTGTTCCTGCCAACTTTATCCTGGTGGTCATCAAGTTCTTCAGATTCTGTTCTTCCAGAAGTTCCAGAATATATAGGAAGATTGGATCTGAGTGCTGGAATGATTCGAAGTCGACATCAAAGCCAGTGTCAAACTTTATAGCGGCTAGAGCTCCGGCTGGAATCGCCATTGAGATCACCTGCAAGAAAGACAGAGAAAATGACGATCAAGTGCAAGGGAACAGAAAGTGCGGGATGGAGGTCGAAGAAAACCTAGATATAAGGTTTTCAAGAATATGAATCGACAATCTCTGTTCCACGAAAATAAAATTAATTCTTCGAACAGAGGTCGACGAAATGAGTTAATAATAAATAATTCATCGATCTCATTCAGAAGACTTGAAGACAATTCGTCGAACTCCGGTCGACGAATAACTTCTGAAGCAAAGTTCGTTGAGCTCCGGTCGACGAAAATTGTTTCACACAGAGAATTCGGCGAACTCCGTTCGACGAATATCTCTCAAACCTTCCCCGGTTCGTCGAACTCTGTTCGACGAAATTTGGAAAATTCGTCGAATGTAGACAGAACTTAAGCTAAGTCTTCTCCATTGATCATTCCCAGCTGATTTAGAAAGAAAGCATGATTTTTCTCATCCAGAGGTTTGGTGAATATGTCAGCTTTCTGTAAATCAGTGTAGATATAAACAAGCTTAATCTTATTTTTGTCTACACACTCCCTAATGAAATGATGTCTTATATCAATATGCTTTGTCCTACTATGGTGAACTGGATTTTGTGATATGGCTATAGCACTAGTATTGTCACAGAATAGGGTTGAATTATTTCAGTTGAACCCATAATCTAGAAGTTGATTTTGTATCCACAGCATCTGTGAACAACAGCTTCCTGTTGCAATATATTCTGCTTCAGCAATGGATATTGACACTGATGTTTGCTTCTTACAAAACCAAGATACTAGTCTCATATGCAGGAACTGACAAGTTCCTGAAGTACTTTTTTTATCTACCCTGCATCCAGCAAAATCAGCATCAGAGTATCCAGTTAACTCAAACTCTGATTCAGCAGGATACCATAGGCCTAGATCAGGACAACTCTTTATATATCTTAAAATCCTTTTTAAGAAAATTAGATGAGATTCTTTAGGGTTCACTTGGAACCTAGCACAAAGGCATGTAGCAAACATAATATCTGGCCTACTTGATGTGAGGTAAAATAGGGACCCAACAATGCCCCTATAAAGTTTCTGATCTACAGGTTTTCTTGGTATATCAGAGTCCACAACAACATTTGTCGCCATGGGAGTTTTCTTTGTTGAGGCATCAACCATCCCAAACTTCTTTAGAAGTTCTTTAGCATATTTTGCTTGTGAGATGAAGATGCCATCAGGAAGTTGTTTCACTTGGAGACCAAGGAAATATGAAAGCTCTCTCATGCTATTCATTTCAAATTTAGAATGCATGATGTCAGAAAACCTCTTGCACAATTTTGAATCTGTAGAGCCAAATATGATGTCATCTACATAGATTTGTACTAACAGAATTTGGTCCTTATGATGTCTAGTGAATAGAGTTTTATCTACAGTTCCACTTATAAATTTATGCTCTAATAAAAAACTTGCCAAGGTCTCATACCAAGCTCTTGGAGCTTGCTTTAGACCATAAAGAGCCTTATTTAATCTAAAAACATAAGAGGGATAAGTTGGAGAAACAAAACCTGGAGGTTGTTCTACATACACCTCTTCTTGTAGCACTCCATTTAAGAAGGCACTCTTCACATCCATTTGAAAGACTTTGAACTTTTTGAATGCTGCATAGGCAAGGAAAATCCTTATAGCTTTCAACCTTGCAACTGGTGCAAAGGTCTGATCATAGTCAATTCCTTCCTCCTGCCTATATCCTTGAGCAACAAGCCTAGCCTTATTTCTCACAATAACTCCTTGGGCATCAAGCTTATTCCTGAAAACCCATTTGGTTCCAATAAATGGATAGTTTTGGGGTCTTGGAACCAAATCTCAAACTCTACATCTCTCAAATTGGTTTAGTTCCTCCTACATTACAAGGATCCAGTGGGGATCTTGCTCAGCATGATGAATGGTTAGAGGTTCAACCTGAGAGAGAAAACAGGCATGCATCAAGTCTTGGTTGAGTTGATGTCTTGTCTGTACACCTGCTGAAATGTCTCCAATTACTTGAGATCTGGGGTGATCCCTAAGTGTGACAAAATCAGTGGGTGGAGTTGGTTGTGCAATAGCATTTTGAATAAATTCCTCTTGTGGAATTATATTTGCTGTTAGTTGAGGCTCATGTTCTTCAGCTTCATCTTCTTCACTATCTTCAATGGCCTGTGGAGAGGGATGAGTGGGAGCCTCTTGGGTGAGGTTTAGTCCATCCAATGTCTCACACAAGTGGGGTACCTGCAAGTTGTTAATGGTAGAAACTTCTTTCTCCTTGCAGTACATATTAGTCTCATCAAATGACACATGAATAGACTCTTCAAATTTTAAGGTTGATTTATTGAATACCCTATAAGCCTTGCTTACTTGGGAGTATCCTAGAAAAACTCTCACTTCAGCCATAGCTTCAAACTTTCTAATCTATTTCTTGTCGTTATTGTGTATATATCATGTACAACCAAATACTTTAAAATAGTTAATTTTAGGTTTCTTCCCTTTGAGCAATTCATAGGGAGTCTTATTCTTTAGTTTGTGAATTAAACTCCTATTCAGGACATATTTTGTTGTGCCTACAGCCTCTGCCCAAAAGGTTAGTGGCATGTATGCATCAGCAAGTAATGTACCTGCAGCTTCAATGAGTGTTCTATTTTTCCTTTCAGCTACCCCATTTTGTTGGGGAGTTCTAGGAGCTGAGAGGCAATGTCTGATACCTTCCTTCTCACAGAACTCATGCATAAGAAGAGACTCAAACTCTGTGATATGATCACTTCTGATCAATGTAACATGAGTAGAGAACTCAATCTGTATGGTCCTGAGAAAATCTGTAAGAACTTTGAATGTATCTGACTTTGTTCTCAGAAATAAAACCCAACTGAACCTAGAGAAGTCATCCACAATAACCAAGGTGTAGGATTTCCCTCCTAGGCTTTGTACTGCAATGGGTCCAAATAGATCCAAGTGTAGCAAGTACAAGATCCTAGGTGAATCACTCTTATTAATTGACTTGAAGCTAGTTTTAGTTTGCTTGCCTAATTGACAAGCCCTGCAGAGACCTTCCTTCTTGTAGGGAGTAGAAGGTAGACCTCTAACAAGGTTGTGCTTAGATAACCTAGCAATATTTTTCAGATTTACATGTCCTAATCTTTTGTGCCATAAATTATTCTGATTACTAGTTAAATTCAGTAAGCAGATATCAGTAGTGGCGGAAGAAAAATTTACTAAATAAATGTTGCCTTGTCTACTTCCAGTTAAAACAATTTGGTTATTTTTATCAATAATAGAGCAAGTAGAAGGGTTAAAGTATACCTGATAACCATCATCACATAATTGACTTATGGAGATGAGGTTATGCTTTAGTCCACTTACATATGTCACTTTTCTGAATGTGACAGCTCCTATTTTTACTTCTCCAACTCCTTCTGACTGACCATATTTTGAGTCACCAAAGATAACCTTTGCCCCCAATTTGGACTTGTAGTTGAATAGGATGTCCTTGCTGCCAGTCATATGCTTGGAGCAGACACTATCCAAGTACCAAGTTTCATTTACCCCGGGACACTTTTTCACCTGCAATATAAATAGTTAGTGATTTTTGACCCAGGTTACCTTGGGCCCTTTGTATGGCTGATAAGAGAAACTGGAAATAACAGAGAATTCTGGCTTGGGCTTATATCCTAGGGGGTGGTATCTCCTAGGTGGAATGGTCCAGTCAGCTAGGGGATTAAATGATTTCCTATAAGTACTTAAGTTTTTGTTATAGTTAAAGTTTTGGTTAAGTCTTCCTGGGTTCGATGAATTTATGTAAGTTCGTCGACCAGAGTTCGACGAATTGGGTTGAGATCGTCGATCTCTACCCAGAGAATAAACATGTTCATTCTCTGCACCCCACGTTCGTCGATCTCTGCTCGACGAACCATACAAAGTTCGTTGATCGCAGTTAGATGAATAATGATAACTATAGTTGGCATCCAGAGTTCGTCGATCTGGGTTCGACGAATTGGCCCCTTTTTGTCGATCTGAGTTCGACAAAAATTGCTGAACTTTATTTTTACTTGGTGTTTTCTATTTTTCCATTTTGTCCTTAGTTTTAATTTGTTCAAGAATTTTTTTTACCTTATTTACTTGATCAGTGTTCTTCTTTCTTTTCTCAGAAATAAAGTTTATGGGTTGTGATAGATGGTTTTTCTGAATAACAGGTGGTTCACTAGATGAGGCACCTAATCCTAACCTAATTCCATTCAATCTAGCATTAGATATATTAGTGATTTCTGCTAGTTGTTTACTTCTTCCATTTAGTGATTCTTCTAGCTGTTTTGCCTTATTTAATTCATCTTTCAGAAGGGTGATTTGTTCACTAAACATATCTATTTCATTTTTCAATTTAGTATTTTCTAATACTAAGCTATAATATTTAAATTGCTTATCTCTAAGAAGTTTGATTTCCTTCTCAGAGTTGATTAAGTCTAAATACATGATTTTAAAGTCTGATTTAAAAGATTCCGAATTAAAATCAAACAATGATAATACCTGATCAGCTTCTGATTCAGAAGCTTCCTCATTGTCTGACTCTCCTTCTTCTGAGTTACTCCTTGAGGCATCAATTGCCATGAGGCAAACCTCTTTTGCACTTTCTTCTTCATCATCTTCACTGGAGCTTGAAGATGTTTTCTCCTCTTCAGTCTCACTCCAAGTCTCAGCTACAAACCCCTTTTCCTTTCTCTTGTGTTTGCTGGAAGAGGGTTTGCTGGTGAACTGCTTTCTGGAATCCTTTTCCTTCTCTCTTCTCTTCTCTTTCTTCTGATTCTCTGGGCACTCAGAGAGGAAATGCCCAGGTTTTCTGCATCCATAACGCACCACTTCATTTATTGGTGTCTTATCATACTTTGGCCTGTCATCCTTTCTTGCTGACTTCCTCTTGAAGTCCTTTCTAGCCATTTTGAAGAATCTCTTTGCAAAGAGACTCATGAGCTGCCAATATGTTCATGGCTTTTGCATCAGCCATCTTGGCTTTCCTGTAAGCATCATTGTAGTCTAGAGGATGGACTGCAGTCATATCTGTAGAAGTGCTGGGAGGAGCAGAAGGTGGTTGAGGTACACCTGTTAAGATAGAAGCAAAAATATCTTCATCAATAGAATTCATATACAATTTGATTCTTGCCTTCCAGATTCTAAACTTTTGCAAGTTGCAAACTGGAGATCTGGTGCTTGCATAATGTTTGTTCTGTGTCATGGCTGTGGTTCTACTTTAAAATGTGAACAAAGTGATATGTAGATCTAACACATGATCTTTGGTTCAAGGAATAACTTGTGCAACCAAAGGAACCTTGCTCTGATACCAATTGAAAGTTAGGGTTAGATATACAATACTCTAGAGGGGGGGTGAATACAGTATATTTAAAATTTATTAGGTCCCAAAACAAACAGTACTGTTATAGCTTTTGATGTAAACTGAAAGGTGCAGTAATTAAGAAACTGAAAACCAAAAAGTAATAATCCTAATCACAGACACACAGCAAGAACAAAAAGAAAAGATAATCAACCAGACGACACAAGAAATTTATAGTGGTTCCCCCTCAACTGGGTACATTCACTCTTCTACCACCCTTAGTAGGAATCCACTCAGATTTTTGATCAGGTGCCTGACACCAATGGGTTTTGATCAGGTCCCCAAAAACCAACTCAAGTCTTTTGGTAAGAAGACTTGCAACCAGGAATCACTTTTGAAGGGAGATGACAACCCTTTGTACAAGAGGGGGTGAGAGAGTGATTTTGTCTTCTCTGTCAACAATCAGAGATAAGACTTATGTGGAATGATGTTAGCAAAAGCTCCCCCTGATATGTCGAATGATTCAGGAAATATCTGAAGCTTTGCTGTAGGGTGATAGGTCTTCAATTAGTGTTCTTGACAAGCAGTGATGCAGGATCTTCTTAACTGATTTGATATATGTTGTCCTTGGAGAAGTCCTGGAGAGAATGTTGAAGAAGAAGACTCTTGATATATTATAGTTATTCTTCTTCTTCTGAATATCATTGTCTATCACTGTAAGCTTCAGGATGAGTTTTTGTGTGAAACTTTTCTAGTGCTGTATGTGAAATCTTGCAGTCAGTCTATCTATCTGTATTTTTCTGACTGAGTATGTTCTTGTTCTCTGAAAAATGCTTGTCACTGATTGTCGATCTTCTTTTCTTCTATATCGATTCAAAAATTTGAATCCTCTATAATAAATGCTGACGCCTTGAGAATAATCGGCATTTACTCATTTCCTCAACTGTCCCGTGGAAAATCAGCAAGTAATATTCCTGAAGAAGACTGCAATTAATGCTTCCTCTAACGGCTACATTCAGAGAATGTTTGAGTCATTAATCTGTCAGGAATTATTGCATTTGAGTGAGGATTGAATGCCGGAAATTTCTAAGTCTGGAATCTTCGAATGAATAACAGAATTCGTCGAGCTGAGTTACTAGTTCGTCGAACTGAAATTTTGTATTCGTCGACCAGACAGATTCTGTTTGTCGAGCTGAGTTCCAAGTTCGTCGAGCTGATAACAAAACTTGCATGCTTCAGAACTTTGCCTTTTCTGTCTGAAGTTCGTCGAGCTGACAATTACATTCGTCGACTGGAGATCAGCAACAATTCTGGACTTAATCAAATAGTTTGTGTTGACTGATATTCTGTGTGTCGACATGAAAACTTCTGGTGTCGACACAGGTTGGTGTCGACTGATTAATCTTGGTGTCGACACAAATCTTCTGGTGTCGACATAAGTTTTCTTGTGTCGACATAAGTTGGTGTCGACACATGCCCTGAGTGTCGACAAAAATCTTCTGGTTCCAGAATTCGTCGACCAAAGAACACAGTTCGTCGACCTGAGAATTCGTCGGCCTAAGAAGTTGACTTTGTTGACCTGAGATCTTCTAACAGAAGGTTGTTGTGAACTCGAGGTCCAAGTTTGTCGAGCTCAGAATCTTGTTCGTCGATCAAAGCCTGACGTGGGACTTAGAATAATTTGGAGTTACCCTGACTTTAGTTTGTTGAAGTATCACAGTTTTTGTCGAACAGAGAATGAAGATCGTCGAGCTCAGCTCAGAGAAATATCTCGAGATCATCGAGCTGAGAACGCCTTTCATCGACCTGAGTTCGACGAACGTCGAACTCATTTTACTTAGTCTTGAAATCTTCTAAGTCTTGAGTCACTGATGGTCTTGTTGATAGTTGGTCCATCTGATGTTAACTCTAACGACTTGGCCTAGACTCTAGGACACAAATTTGTCCCTGGATATACATGTTGGGTCACATCCTAAGTTAGTGAACCTAGCCCAAATCAACTAGGGATCCAACAATATGCATGGAATCCCCTACCAAAAGGTGGAAAGTTGAGGAAGTTCCTTTGGGTTGATTTATGAAACCCCTAGTGAGTCTTGCATATAGATCCGGAAATGTGTAGTACGGAATAGACATACTGTCTGAAGCCCATCTAGATAGGTTAGTCTGGATTGGTGATGTTTTATTTTGCGCACCTGAGAAGACTCCACGTATAAACGAGTATTTTGTGGAGTCGGTGGGTTGTGACTATGAAGGGTAGTAGCATGAAGTACTGGAGTGGACTTCCAAGAAAATACCCGCAAAGTTCATGTGTTGTATGCTATGAAAGACCAGTACTTCTAGCATTGCAGGTGGCTGCATGAATTTCTGGATGGTTGGTCCAGATAAGGTTAGGGCTGGAGACGGAAAGAGAGTCTTGTCGCTAACGCCGGGCGATAGTGAGCATTGCTGGCGATGGCTCCTAGCTAACCTATGATTGTGAAGCCAGTCCTTAGAGGACAGTGTGGCTATTGTGAGCTATGTGAGCTCTTAAAAGGCTTCGTGTCGAACGAAAAAGGGGATGTCGACCCACATCAGTCTAGTCATTAAACTGATGATTTGAGAAGCGGGCAAGGGCTGAACTATATTTGTGTTATGTTTGTCTAACATGAGTGCCTGGGATATTGGCTTTCGTCAGGTTCATATAATGAGAGTCTTAGGCATGCGCGCCATTATGACTAAAGTCTCTGGTTGTAGGCCGTGGAGCGAAATGCTCAAATTTGCCATTGTGAATGGTGGTGGGACCCTGGTTTTCCGCTACACCGAGAATGTGCCCTGAGTGCACGGAACGTCGGGTCGTGTGGTCGACGTTTATGATATATTGGTGGTGCGTGATTGCACATCTTATGATATATCTACTTGTGAAATGCTATGCCTGCAGGGAATGAATACCGCTGCCCCAGGTAAGGGGCAGGGTCATTATAAATTGGTCAGCTGAATGCTAACCGTTGCCTTGTTTACCACCATTGCGGTGGATTGTCCCCATGAAGGCGCTGGAGAGCCAAGTGGAAAATTGCGGGTTAAATCCTTTGTTGTTGTTGTTGTTGGCCCTCAAAGGCCGAATGAAGAATTTTACTATTTTCATATATGGTTGGCTTGCGTGCCGATGTTTGTAATCCACACCTATAAAGCTTAACTGTAAGGCCTTAAGGCCCGACTTGTTGTGCATTTGGAGGAAATTCCTTTGTGATGATATATATAAATGCTGGTTTATATATTGTGGACATTCAAATGAGTTGAGTTCAAATAACTTAAAAGCTTATGTTAGCATGCTCTGGATTAGTATGCGAATAGTTTTATATTAACCTGTAAACTCCACCACTTGTTTGTGATATATGGTGTGGGGCCCCGGCCGGACCTTCTACTATATGTCAAGTAACGGATGGAGGCATTACAATTTGGTATCAGGTTGTCTCGGTCATCTTCTTTCGAGTTCGTGGTTGAATTCTTTTGTGGGGTGGCGAGCACATGTCAGTGCGATCTGCTTTAACCGTAAATGAACTCAAGAATGTCCACTAAGGAATGCAAATACACATGTTTGAAGAACCTGCGCATTCCTATATTGTTGATCTTACTTGTGCAAAGTCGTTAATGTGTGTCTTTTCCACCTATAGGTGACTCAAAGTGGTGTTGGGCAGTCTGAGCCCCAGCGTTCTGATGAGAGTGTGGCACCAGTTTCGGTGCTTACACCTCCTCCTTCTGCGGAAACAGTACATTTAGTTGCTGAGGCGCTATTTGCAATGATTCATGCACAGCCTACTGGGCAGGCACAACCTACAATGGTCCCCGAATAGTTTGGTGTGAGGCCAGAACCTGGTGAGGCTGTTGTTGATCCTCGAGCAGCTGAACGGCAGTTGAAGCAGTTTATGAGCTTCAATCCTCTTACATTTACGGGTGTGGGATCCCCGACACAAACGGAGGATTGGTTGTCCTGCGCCAAGAGAATATTGATGACGATAAGGACGGAGGAAGAAAATAAAGTCACCTTGGCCACCTTCTTGCTAGAAGGCGAGGCCCGACTATGGTGGGACGAGATAAAGTTGCACAACTTAGCAGGCAGACAATTAACAGAAGTCTCGATAAAGGAGTTTTTGAGATTGTTCATGGCAAAGCATTTGCCAGCAGTACAATGCATCGCCATGGAAAATGTGTTCCAGCGTCTAACTCAGGGTGAAAGTAGTGTTGACACCTACTTACATGAGTTTACATGGTTGGGACGCTATGCGGGGTCTATCTTCGCTGATGAACAACGTAAAACCAATCGGTTCTATGAAGGACCGCGGGATGAGTTGTGTAACGACTCCATCCGTTCATATAGTATATACTAGAAGGTCCGGCCGGGGCCCCACAGCATATACCACAAAACAGACGGCGAAGTCACGGAATGATACCAGAGTTGCGCATCCTAACACAAAATCATTCTAGCGGAAGCTTATAACACGACACTGAACTCCAAACCTGAATGTCCACCACATAAAGATCCACATTCATATATAACAGGAATGTTCACCAAATACAAATCAGTTGGCCTTATGGCCTTACAAGGCTTTTCACAATAGTGGCCTTAAACATTGGCGCGCAGGCCAGCCACATATATCAAAACACAACATTTTAAGCTTAGCCTTCAAGGGCTAGCGACAGCAGCAGCAACAGCTGCAAGGACTCTGCCTTTATGTGTCCCGCTTGGTTCTCCAGCACATGTACAAGGACATTCCGCCCAACGGTGGCAAACAAGGCAACGGTCAGCATTCAGCTGACCAATTTTATAACGACCCTACCCCTTTCCCGGGGTAGTGGTATTTCTTCCCTACAGGCATAGCATTTCACAGACAGATATATATATTGTGCTCTCACGCACATACATTCCATCACAACCGTCAACCAAGCGGCCCGACGATCCGTTCACTCAGGGCACATTCTTAGTGTAACGGCGAACCAGTTGCCCACCACCATATCAGGGTCGCAACCCCACTGTAAAACATTGAGCATTTACTCCATGGCGGGCAGACGGAGACTTTAGTCTTAATGACTCGAGGTTGGCTCGTAGCCCCCCATTGTGTCATGGCGTGCAGGCCTAACACTCTTTCTACATGCTCCAACAGACCGCACCTTCAGGTCTCACGTCAGAAGGACATAGCGCAGGTCGGATCATCCACCACCCGTTGCTCAAATTGTCTTGCCATCACCGAGTACGGCGTACTCGCGGCTACATAAAAGGCGCGGGTCGATTTCACCTTACATGTTTCCTTTAGGTGAACTCATCAGTTCACACATAACTAGCCCATTCTCACGGAACTGGCTTCACATTCATCGGTTACCTACGAGCCACGCCTCGCATTAGCGACAAACTCAATTTCCATCCCTATGCTTAACCGTACATCATAGCATCCACTTGAGGGTATTTTCCTGGACTGCCAAGCCAGTACTTCCTGTTACTCCTCTTCACAGGCACAACAAACCAAGCATTCCAAGCATCAAGGGTATTTTCCTGGCTTATCACGCCAGTACTTCCTGCTACTGTCCTTCACAGGTACAACCCAACAGCACAAGCATCATACGGGTATTTTCCCGGACTACCACTCCAGTACTTCCTGTAACACCTCCCTTGTAATGACCGTATAATATGGGTCCAGTCGGGGCCCCACAACATACAGACGCCATAGCTTTAGTATTATAAGATGATATAACTACCCAATCTCACAACTCATAAACAAAACACAGCGGAAACATCAACCAAGACTAGAAGTTATTCACATACACAAGAGTATCGACACGGCCTTAAGGTCTTACAATAAAAGAGAGTCCATAACTCTATCAATACATAACATATCAAAGTGCAAAGTCACTCTTAAGATACTTCGGCGTGCAAGCTGGAAGTCAAAAGCATCAAACATACAATGTCATTAAAGTAGACCTAATGCGAGGCTGTTAACACTTCATGAGGCTTAGGCCTTTTTGGTCGGCAATCTAGCTCCTGCATGCGATCCTTGCCCTGTAAAAATTTGGTTGTAACGTGGGTCAGCAAAGGCTGACCTCAAACTGTGTAACAAACACATCTTCTCCAGACCGCCCCTAATGAACCCCGGGGTACCCCTCCAACCTGCAAGTCAGCACTTCGTATATAATATATATAAACAAGTAAAACACTAAGGAACAAGCTTGGATGTCTCAAATAACATGCATGTTCTTTACTGTTGAGCATATAAAGAAAAGGGGCCTACTATTCAACATGTATGCAAAACCCGGGCTTCACCCAAGGCACCCTATCGCGTATGCATCTAGCACATCATCACATCATCTGGGTACTCATCATTTCCCCATTGGCATTAAGCCGCAAACAAAGGGGTACTGCATTTCCCCCAACGGCACACAGGCCGCCACACGGAAATCTTGCCAAGTCCCCACCCGCTCATGGTCTTAGATCTGGGCTTGCCTGCAAGCTCTGACTTCTCATTTCAGGATTCTGTCTAACACACTGACCGATTCTAAGAAGCCTTGCTGGACCCCACCCGCTTATGGCCTCATTGCCCGGGCTTGCCCCATGCTTGGCATTCTCGTCAGTCTCAAAGAAGGGGACTAGTCTCACCGAGACACTCTCCACACATGACCTGCACGTCACGGGATAGCCAGCCGACCACGGAGACAAAGCCACGCCTTAGCACATCACAATCCATAAACATTCCCACCCCAATCCCTCATTTGTACTGCAACGTTCCCGCGCACCAAGGAAACCATCTACCGTCAATGCGGAGCTAAACTTGTCCACCAAGGAAACCATCTACCGTCATTGCAGAGCTAACCTTGTCCGGTTTCGGCTACACGTACTCACACGAGAAAAGGGGGAAAACACAAACATCACAAACGGCATCTTGCCGCAATGGATTTCTACAAAATCCTTAAAGCTCGTATGCATCATCACCGATTCGGACTAACGGTCACGACCACGGCTTCACCCACAATGCCTAATCCACTAACGGAGCGGATCTCTAATGCAAAAACATACCGGGGATGGACTAAATCGACCCGGAGGTTCCTCTTGAACCATAGCGACCCAAAACCCTCTCATTTGAGAGTTTAGTGCCCAAAAACTAGAAAGTAAAAGATGCTAAACACGCATCCTAAAACCAATAGGAGAAGTGTCGTTACCATCTGACCCCTCTTCCTAGCCATGGAAACTTAGCCTGATGAAAACCTTTGTAACGGTCTTGCCTCCACTGATCCAGACTCGGCTCGCGATTTGGAGCACTGAAGCTTCTCCGGCAGCCGGATCTCTCCTTCACCTCCTTCCTTGCTCTCCCTTCTCTCTAGATCTTAGAAAGAGAGTACTTGAAGAAGAATGATGGTTCCCAAACCCATTCCCGGACTTAACCCAGCAAGTGCAATCCTGGACCATCAGATCCCAAAAGAAGGAAATGAACGGCCATGATCTGAACTGAAAATCAAAACACTTGGGCCGAACACGGCTTGTGACGCGCTCGTGTCCAAGGCCGTGTGCGTCAATCGATGCCGAAACCATCGCACCTAGAAAAGGACATGGGATCTGAACACGCCCGTATCAAAGCTGACATGCATGTGTCATGCAGTACATGCCCGTGTTGTTGGGCGTGTTCCTCCATCGACATAGGATGAAAAACCACCCAAGAAGGACACGCGTAATCGACACGCCCGTGTCGAAATTGACACGCCTGTGTCAGGACGAACACGCCTGGGCTCCAGGCCGTGTTTAATCCCCTTACACGGCCTGGCTCACAACCCGAGCAGGACACGGCCTAGGACATGCCCGTGTCTCAGGCCGTGTTCGAAGTCTCTACGATCGTCGACTGCCTCATCGTCGACTTCGCGGAAAATTCGTCGAACACGCACACGACACGGCCTTGGACACGCCCGTGTCCCAAGCCGTGTTCACTGTCTCAACATTTCGTCGAGCGCAGTTCATCGACCACCCGAGTTCTCCATCGAACTCGGGCACGACACGACAATGGACATGCCCGTGTCCTAGGCCGTGTTCCCTGTCTCGACACTTCGTCGAGCGAAAATTATCAACTTCCCGGGCTCTCGACGAACCCGGGCACGACAAGGTCATGGACACGCCAGTGTCCTAGGCCGTGTGACCCTTAACAAGACCCAAACTTGGCTCTCGACGTTGTTCGTCCCTCTTTCGAATTTTGGGGCGTTACAACTCTCTCCCCCTTAAAAGAATTTCATCCCGAAATTACAAAAAGCAAAAAGGGGTACACAAAACTTAAATGATACCTGAACGGAAAAACTCTGGATACTCCTCCAGCATGGTTTGTTCTCGCTCCCAAGAGAGCTCCTCACGGCCGCAGTTGTCCCATCGGACTTTTACGAGTTTGACCTCTTTGTTCCGCAACTGTCGAATTTATGAATCCTCGATAGCAATTGGACGAACTCGCATCCTCAAGTCTTCCTCTATCAGCACCGATGCTGATTCGATCACCACATTATCCTCTACCAAGGCTTTCCTCAAGACAGAGACATGAAAGACGTCGTGTAATCCACTCAGCTCTGCGAACAACGGCAATCGGTACGCTGCTTCTCCCACCCGTTCAACGACCTCGAAAGGTCCCAAAAACCTTGGACTCAACTTCTTGAGTCCGCAAATCAGTGAAACGCCTTTGAACGGCTTGATCTTTAAATAGACCCAATCGTCTACCGCGAACTCCAGCTTCCTGTGGCGAGCATTAAAATATTTTGCTTGCCGATCTTGAGCCACCTTCATGCACTCTTGAATGGTCCGTACCAACTCACAAGCATCAGCTACCACTTCTTTTTCCAATAGTTTGGTGTCTCCCACCTTTGTCCACGAAATCGGTGTTCGACACCGCCTCCCATACAAAGCTTCGTATGGCGCCATCTTTATACTTGTTTGGTAACTATTGTTGTACACGAACTCCACCATGAAGAGGTGATCCTCCCATTTCTTGCCGAAGTCAAGAATACACATCCTCAACATATCCTCCATAGTACGGTTCATTCTTTTGGTTTGCCCATAAGTTTGAGGATGGAAAGCCGTACTAAACTTTAGCTTCGTACCCAGACTCTTCTGAACCAACCTCCAGTCCTTGGATGTGAAACGTCCGTCACGATCGCTGATTATACTTTTAGGAATCCCATGTAGTCGCACAATGTTGCGAACATACAACTCCACTAGCTTCTCCACGTTGTACTCCTTCCGATTTCGGATGAAGTGAGCCACATTGATTAAGGGATCCACAATCACCCAAATCACATCGTTACCCTGCTGCGATTGAGGTAACCCGTGCACAAAATCCATGGAGATGTCATCGAATTTCCACTCGGGGATTGGAAGAGGCTTCAGGAACCCTCCCGGCTTCTGACACTCGGCCTTCACCAAGGCACAAGTTTGACATCGATTCACGTACAAAGCTACGTCCCGCTTTAGTCCAGGCCACCAAAAGGTTTTCTTCATATCCAAGTACATCTTTGTACTGCCTGGGTGAATGGAGTACTTTGTGAAGTGAGCCTCAAACATCAACTCCTCACGGAGCTTGCCGAACTGCGGTACACAAATCCTTCCGTCCTTCCTCAGAATCTCGTCAATCATCTCCAAGGTGCTGCTTTCTCCAGTTTGAGCTTCCACCACGAATGGCTGAAACTCCACATCCAGACGAGTCGCTTCCCGAATACGATCGGACAAGTCATTCTGTATTTCAAACCAGTTCAACCGAGCCACACTAGACTCGCCACTTGCTACGCACTCCAAGCCGAGGGACTCCCAGTCCCGCACCAACCGTTCATCATGAGCTTCAATCCAATTCCCTTGCCCCGAGTATTTTCTACTTAAGGCATCTGCCACCACATTGGCTTTACCTGGCGTATATTGAATCACCACCTCGTAGTCTCCAAGGAACTCGACCCACCTGCGCTGCCGTATATTCAAGTCCTTCTGATCTAGGAGATACTTCAGGCTTTTGTGATCTGTGAAGATCTCCACCTTCGCACCATAAACATAGTGCCGCCATAATTTCAACGCAAAAATTACCGCCGCCAACTTCAAGTCATGGATGGGGTAATTCCTCTCGTGTGCCTAGACCCAAAGGCTATTACACTGCCATGTTACACCAAAACGCAACCCAAACCGCAACCCGATGCATCACTGTAGATTTGAAATCCTTCGGTCCCTTTCGGTAGACTTAGTATTGGATCTGTCATCAGTCTTTCCTTCAGTGTCTCAAACGCCTGACTGCACTCCTGGGTCCACAGAAACTTTTGATCCTTACGAGTTAGTGACGTGAGGGGTAGAGCTATCTTCGAAACGTTTTCTACGAATCTTCTATAGTACTCGGCTAGTCCAAGAAAACTTCGGACTTCTGCCACGGTTCTCAAAACCGGCCAATCTCTGATGGCCTCCACTTTTGTTGGATCTACCGCCACCCCATCCTCACTAATCACATGGCCTAAAAATGCCACATTCTCGAGGCAGAACTCGCACTTTGAGAACTTTGCATAAATTTGGTTCTCCCTCAACACTTGCAAGACTACTCTCAAGTGAGTCTCATGCTCCACCTCCAACTTGGAGTACACCAAGATGTCAATAAAGACAACTACAAAAGAGTTCAAGTATTTCTGAAATACTCGATTCATCAAATCTATGAATACGGATGGTGCGTTCGTCGGCCCGAACGGCATCACCGAGAACTCAAAATGACCATACCTCGTACCAAATGTTGTCTTGGGTATGTCCTCGTCTCGAATTCGCAACTGATAGTATCCTGACTTTAAGTTCAACTTTGAATACACCACCGACCCCACCCGCTGGTCAAACAGGTCGTCAATCCGAGGAATCGGATACTTATTCTTGACAGTCAGTTTATTCAACTCTCGGTAGTCTATGCACAGCCGCATACTACCGTCTTTCTTCTTTACGAACAACACTGACGCGCTCCACGGTGAAGAACTGGGTCTGATATACCCTTGCTCCAACAGTTCCTGCAACTGTACCTTGAGCTCAGCCAACTCTTTCGGTGCCATCCTAAATGGAGGACGTGACACCGGTCGTGCCTCTAGCACTAACTCAATCGAGAAGTCGATCTCCCATCGAGGAGGCGCTCCAGAAAGTTCATCCGGCAACACATCCTTGAACTCTGCCACTACGGGCACTTCCCCAAGTGATAACTTGGAGAGGCGAACCTCCAATAATGCCACAAGAGCTACTCCACACTGGTTAACTGCCCGCATCAACTGCATGGCCGAAATTAGGGAACATGTCACTCCATTAAGTCCCTCAAACTTGACTTCCGTCTGCCCTTTGCTTCTTAGGGTCACCACCTTGGATAGGCAATCAATACTGGCACGCTGCTCCGCTAGCCAGTCCATTCCCAAAATCACATCAAACTCGACCAACGGCAGGACTGTTGTTGTCAACATGAAGTCAACTCTGCTTATCTCCCAACAAATGCGCCATATCTTCCCGGTGGTCATGGATGACCCCTTGGGCATACGCACCTTCAGCTCTGCGTCCGCTGAAAATGACTCAACTCCAATTCTCCGGATAAAGCTTTCCGCAAGAATGGAGTGTAACGCTCTCATATCAAACAATACCCTAGCGGGGTATCCGGAAACTAACACAAAGCCTAAAACATAGACATCAATCATAATGGTCTAAAAGTATGAAGCATAAGGTTGAACTTAAACTTCCTCATACCTGTCACCACATCGGGTTGGCGGATTTATTCCTACTGTCCAAGGTTGTATGCCCTTGGTTGCACCGGTTGGAACCGAGAAGCGCAAGACTCCGCCATCTTCCCTTTTTCTATGGCACTAGGGCTGGAGCGCACATTTTGCTCCTGCCTTGCCTCCTGCTCCGCACCTCCTTGGTTACAAAAATGAGAAATATGCCCCACCTTACCACAGTTGAAGCACGTCGGTGCCCCTTAGAGTGAGACCCTCCAGACGTCCACTTGCTTTTCTCACCGGACTTGCATGGGTGAGGCTTCCTCCTCCATCTACTCCCTTCAGACTTTCCTTGGGATTGAGAAGGCTTCCCTTCTCCTTGCTTGGTCGCAAAACCCTTACGATATTGGCTTCGCTCTAGATCACTCTCCAACGTCCTGACAGCCTCAACTAGCTCATTGAAACCAGCTCTCTTCATGGCAATAAGGGGTTGTCTTAGATTCTCCCTCAGCCCCTGGTAGAAGAGGTTATCCCTCTCCTCGTCGTCCGCGATGGTCGTCCCCGCGTAACGACCCAAATGAGTGAACTCCTGAATATACTCATCCATCATATTAACTCGTTGCATCAAGTGCAGAAATTGCCTCTAAAGGGCCAACCTCATTTAAATAGGAATGTACTTCTTTAGGAAAGCATCCCCAAATTCTTCCATGGACGGGGCACGTCCAGGAAATTGGCGGCCGCTATGGATCACCCACCACAACTTTGCATCTCCCTCCAACATGAAAGTTGCAAACTCAGATTTCTTCTCCTCTAGCATCTCTGCCGCCCTTAGAAGTTCTTGAATCCGTGCCCATCAATCCTCTGCATTAGTCGGAGTACCGACTCCCTTGAACGTCGGGGGATGGAAGCTCAGAAATTACTTCATCTGCCGGTCTCCAAGCCCGACAACCACCCTTTCTGCCAAAGGCTTTACTCGCCTGGACTTCTCATGTCAGGATTTCGTCTAACACACTGACCGATTCTAAGAAGCCTTGCTGGACCCCACCTGCTCATGGCCTCATTGCCCGGGCTTGCCTCATGCTTGGCATTCTCGTCAATCTCATAGAAGGGGACTAGTCTCGCTGAGACACTCTCCACACATGACCTGCATGTCACGGGATAGCTAGCCGACCACGGAGACAAAGCCACGCCTTAGCACATCACAATCCATAAACATTCCCACCTCAATCCCTCATTCGTACTGCAACGTCCCCGTGCACCAAGGAAACCATCTACCGCCAATGCGGAGCTAACCTTGTCTACCAAGAAAACCATCTACCGCCATTGCGGAGCTAACCTTGTCTGATTCCGGCTACACGTACACACTCGAGAAAAGGGGGAAAACACAAACATCACAAACAGCATCTTGCCGCAACGAATTTCTACAAAATCCTTAAAGCTCGTATACAACATCACCGAGTCGCACTAACGGTCGTGACCACAGCTTCACCCACAATGCTTAATCCACTAACGGAGTGGATCTTTAATGCAAAAACATGTCGGGGACGTACTCAATCGACCCGGAGGTTCCTCTTGGACCATGGCGACCCAAACCCCTCTAATTTGAGAGTTTTGTGCCCAAAAACTAGAAAGTAAAAGATGCTAAACACGCATCCTAAAACTAAGAGGAGAAGTGTCGTTACCTTTCGACCCCTCTTCCTAGCCATGGAAACTTAGCCGGATGAAAACCTTCGCAACGGTCTTGCCTCCACTGATCCGGACTCGACTCGCGATTTGGAGCAGCGAAGCTTCTCCGGCAGCCGTATCTCTCTTTCACCTCCTTTCTTGCTCTCCCTTCTCTCTAGATCATAGAAAGAGAGTACTTGAAGAAGAATGAGGGTTCCCAAACCCTATTCCCAGACTTAACCCAGCAAGGGCAACCCTGGACCATCAGATCCCAAAATAAGGAAACGAACGGCCACGATCCGAACTGAAAATCAAAACACCTGGGCCGAACACGGCTTGTGACATGCCCGTGTCCAAGGCCGTGTGTCTCAATCGATGTCGAAACCGTCGCACCCAGAAAAGTACAAGGGCTATGAACACGCCCGTGTCAAAGCTGACACTCCCGTGTCATGTAGTACACGCCCGTGTTGTTGGGCGTGTTCCTCCATCGACACTGGATCAAAAACCACCTGAGAAGGACACGGGTAATCGACATGCCCGTGTCGAAATTGACATACCCGTGTCAGGCCGAAAACGCCTGGGATCCAGGCCGTGTTCAATCCCCTTACATGACCCGGCTCATAACCAGAGCAGGACACGGCCTGGGACATGCCCGTGTCTCAGGCCGTGTTTGAAGTCTCGACGATCGTCGACTGCCTCTTCGTCGACTTCGCGGAAAATTCGTCTAACACGCGCACGACACGGCCTTGGACACGCCCGTGTCCCAAGCCATGTTCACCGTCTCGACATTTCATCGAGCGCAGCTCGTCGACCACCCGAGTTCTCCATCGAACCAAGGCACGACACGGCTATGGACACGCCCATGTCCTAGGCAGTGTTCCCTGTCTCGACACTTCGTCGAGCGAAAATCATCGACTTCTCTGGGTCTCGACGAACCCGAGCACGACACGGTCATGGGCACGCCCGTGTCCTAGGCCGTGTGACCCTTACCAAGACCCAAACTTGGCTCTCGATGCTACTCGTCCCTCTTTCGAATTTTGGGGCGTTACACTTCCTGCTACTGCCCTTCGCAGGTCTAACCCGTCGACTCCTTAAACTACACGTTTATCACGGAGTCTTCTCTGGTCCATATATGAAACATCACCAATCTAGACCAACCTGTCCAGATGGGCTTCACACAGCTTGCCTATTCCGTACTCCATTTCTGGATCTATATGCCAAAAGATTGGGGATTCCATGAATCAACCAAAGAGACTCCCATAACAAGCCACCCTCTGGTGGGGGAATCATATGCACATGCCAAAAAGAAAGTCTTCGCATGGCTATGAAGAAACGTCGTTACCCTTGAATAATGCTTCGGAGTCATGAATTCCTGGTCAGCTGGAAAGAACCGCAGTGGCTTTGCCATCCCAACGCTAGCCTCGGATTGTGAACAGGAACTCCGCAGCTCCACCGGTGGTCGGCTCCTCTTCCTCCTCCTCCTTCTTCCTCTCTTTCTCTCTCTAAGTTTTAGAAAGAAGATGGCCTAACTCAAATGAGATTTTCCGTCTCAGTTTTCGGCCTTAAGGAAGCAGGGAGGGCTCTCAGCCATTGGATCCCAGCTGAGAAAATGGACGGCCACGATTTTGCCACGAAAGGCTATTTTTTGCCTGACACGGCCTGTGACACGCCCGTGTCACAGGCCGTGTACCTTAAGCGGTACAAAACTGACTTATCTAGACCAGTACACGCCCATGGGACACGCCCGTATCACGGGCCGTGTCACCTGACACGCTTTCAGACACGCCCGTGTCTGTGGCCGTGTACATCAGGATGCACAAAATCAATCTCAACCCGATCGGGACACGGCCAGTGACACGCCCGTGTCACAGGTCGTGTACCCTAAACATAACCGTGTCCTGCCTGTGTTCACTAGGTCTCAAATGCCTTGGCACATCCCGCAAAGGACACGGCCTGGGACACGACCGTGTCCCAAGCCGTGTGCCCACACACTGCAGCAGACACACCCCAGCTCCATTTCATCGAGCTGAAGTTCGTCGACCAGAGGAGAACACGGCCTATGACACGCTCGTGTCCGATGGCGTGTTCCTCATTTTTTCGTCGAACGAATTTTCGTCGACTTCTCACCGACTGCTCACCCGAGCAGGACATTCCCGTGTCCCAGGCCGTGTCACCTAATGTTTCCCAATTCAGGGATTTATGGTGTTACAAGTTGAGATTCCTGCTCTCGAGTTCCGTGAACCAGGGGTTTCAAGTGTTGGTGAATATGACGTGTGCATTGGAAAAAGATATGAAGTGGGTACATGGAAAAAGGGACTTGGCTGTGACAAAGTTCGAGTTCAAAGTGTCGCACCCGGGGAAATCAAACTACCGAAGGAAATGGGGTAAGAGATCCAAGTTTTCTTCACAGGCTCCCTCAAGTGTTGCATCTGGAGTAACTTCAAGACAAGAGTCTCGTACCTACTATACGTGTGGTAGAGTGGGACATATAGCCCGTAACTGTCGGGTTGGTCCACCAAAGGTTGAAAAGAAGATAGGAGTGTCATATATTGATAAGCGAAAGGCAGTGGTGGAGTCCTCTGCGTCCCAGGAGCAGCCTCGAGTGTATAATCTTAGTCAGCAGGAGGCCATAAAGCAAAGTGACATTGTCACAGGTACGATCTAAGTTATTGATTATTTCCTTTTTATATTTCATACCTTGTATGTAGTTAGTGTATGATGTGTCTATATTAGGCTTTGTCCTGATTCAAGACTATCCGGCGAGAGCACTGTTTGATACGAGTGCTTCACATTCGTTTCTATCTGTGGACTTTGTGTTACGGATCGGAGTGCCGATTCGTATGGTGGCAGATAGTGTGAAGGTGTTATTACCGAACGGTTGTGTGATGCATGCGGATAGTGCTTGCTTTGTGGAGCTACGAATAGGAAGTCGGGATTTCGGGTTGGAAGCATCTGTACTGCCGATATCGGAATTTGATGTGATCTTTGGTATGGACTGGCTCTCGGAGCAGCATGCCTTTATAGATTGCAATTCAAAGGAAGTCACACTGGGGCAGAATATCGAACGAGAGACGAAATTCGCTGGTATGCGAGGATCGAGCACGACATTGATGTCTGCCCTCCAAGTGGTTAAGGCAGTTCGGAAAGGCGCGAAGTTATTCTTCATGCTTATTGAGGTTGTTGAGCCAAAGGCCAGTATGAATGATGTTCTGATTGTTTCAGAGTTTTCCGATGTGTTTCCGAAGGAGCTTCCGGGGTTACCACCACAGTAGGAGATTGACTTCTCGATTGAGTTGGTGTCAGGTGCAAAACTTATGGCCCGCTCGCCATATTGAGTAGCGCCAATGGAAATGGCGGAACTAGCAGTTCAACTACAAGAGTTGTTGGAATAGGGTTATATACACCCAAGTATGTCACCTTGGAGCGCACCTGTTCTCTTTGTGAAAAAGAAGGATGGTAACATGTGATTATATATCGACTATCATGAATTGAACAAGTTAACGGAGAAAAACAAATATCTGATTCCATGGATAGATGACTTGTTTGATCAACTGGCTGGATTGACAGTATACTCAAAGCTTGATTTGAAATCTGGCTACTACCAGTTGCGGATTCAGGAAGGTGACATTCCCAAGACAGCATATGGAACACGCTACGGTCATTACGAGTTCACTGTACTGTCGTTTGGGCTATTTAATGCGCCATCAGTGTTCATGGACTTAATGCACTGCACTTTTAGAGAGTACTTGGATTTATTTGTGATCATCTTCATCGACGACATTTTGGTGTACTCTCAATCGGAAGAAGATCATGCAAATCATTTACGGATGGTGTTACACACCTTGAGGAGGAATCAGCTCTATGTCAAGTTCTTCAAGTGTGAGTTCTGGCTATTGTCAGTGGCTTTTCTTGGCCATGTGGTGAGTGGAGAGGGCATTGCGGTGGATCTGTCAAAGATAAGAGCCGTACGAGAGTGACCGGTGTTGTCTTCGGTGGCCGAAGTCAGGAGTTTCCTTGGACTGGCAGGCTACTACAGAAGTTTTGTAGAAAACTTCTCAGGGATCACTTTGCCTCTTACCACATTAATAAAGAAGGATTAGAAGTTCGTTTAGACGCCGGAGTGCGCGCGAGCTTTTGAAGAGCTGAAGGGTCGTTTGACCACGACGCCCGTTTTGACGTCGCCCTGTGGTACAGACGGCTATGAGATCTATAGTGATGCTCAGGGAGCGGCTTAGGCTGCGTTATTCTTCAGTTTGGAAAGGTGATCACTTATGGCTCACGCCAGTTGAAAGTGGATGAGCGAAACTATCCCGTCCACGACTTGGAGTTGGCGGCGGTGATTTTTGGACTTAAATTGTGGCGTCACTATCTATATGGTGTGGAGGTGGATATATTCACGGACCACTAGAGCCTAAAGTACCTTTTAGATCAGAAGGATCTCAATATGCGACAACGAAGGTGGATGGAGTTCCTCGGGGACTATACCTTTGAAATTCATTATACTCTTGGGAAGGAAAATGTTGTCGCAGATGCCTTGAGTTGTAGGACTCCAGAAAGGGCGAATTAGTTGCAGATGCATGATGAGCGTCTGATCCAGGAGTTGGAAGCGTTAGAGATTTCTTGTGTTGACAAGAATTCCATAGCAAATGCATACTTGAACTGTACGGAGGTACAGTATGACTGTAACACCCCCTATCTGTCGCATAACATATAGTAGTAGGTCCGGTCGGGGCCCGACGTCATATACCACAGACAGACCGGGTGGTTACTCAATGGAAACCATCCAACTAATATCCAACGTCCTACATAGAGTCATTCTAGCGGAAGCAATTTAAAGTTGCAAGTTAAAGAACCCAATCAAACATGAATGTCCACTACTCAAACCAACAGGAATGAAATATAATACACCAGTATAATGGCTTTATGGCCTTACAATTGTTTACTCAAATAAAATGTGTCTTCCATACCACGGCACGCAGGCCGGTCACACATGAATATAACAAGTAAATACTCGAAATTTGGCCTTCGAGGGCCGGCTCAGCAACTTGGGCTTTAGCCCGCTATTTACCGCTCGGCTCCGCAGTACCTGCAAACAACAATCCACCGCACGGCGGCAAACAAAAGCAACGGTCAGCTACGCTGACCAAATTATAACGATCCCGCCCCCAAATTCGGGGCGGCGATGCTCCTTTCCCTGCACTTTATTAGCATAACCAAGCAGTATAGATGAACACTATATCACAGGCGTGGGCACACACGACCACACACCCCGTGCACTCAGGGCACATCCTTGGTGAACCCGGTCAAAACTGCGGTCCCACCACCGCCACTTGGACAGCACATCTCGTGAGCATTGAGTCTTTTAGGCAGAAGTCACGTCACTTGAAAACATCGACAGTCTAAGACCCGACCTCTATGCCCTCGGTAGGCACCGAACTGCATAGAGCAGGAACAGTTCCACTCAACCCGTTGCTCACTTCGCCATGACACTTAAAGTTATCGGCGCAGGTTAAGCTTCCCCGAAGCCCGCGAATTGAACACACAATATCACATAAACCAGTTATGTACAAGTTGGCTCCCAGGCCACCAAGACGGTAGAATCACGCATCTGCCTAGTTTTTCGTGTGCACCTCGAGGTTAGTCTCCAAGGCTCCTTACTGCAATCTACCGCGTAGAAAACCCGAAAAACAACCAATTGCACAGAGTCTTCTCCGGCCATTTATGCAATGCAACATCACCGATCCAGACTAACTTGTCCGGGTAGGCTTCACACATCATGTCTATATCCATTCTCGATTATGGACTCTACATGTACACAACGGGGACTATTCAAGTCTACCCGAAGGAACGCCTCAACTCACCGCAAACTCGCGAGAGCGGGCTTCCTATGCAAAGGAAAAGAGAGCTTCACATGCTCAAGTAGAGAATTGTTACCCTAGCATTTTTCCTTGGCGTCATGGAAATCTATGAGGATGAAAAGCACCGCAATCTCCTTGCCTCCGTAGATCCGAAGTCGGCTCGCGATTTGGAGCTCCGAAGCTCCGTCGGTAACCGGATTTAGCCTCCTTTCTCCTTCCTTGCTCTCCCCTCTCTCTAGACTTTAGGAAGAGACTAAGTGAAAGAAATGAGGGATTTGAAACTCTATTCCCGGGTATATCCTAGTAGGAACAACCCCCAGCCATCGGATCCTAAAATAAGGAAACGAACGGTCACGATCCAGAGCTGAAATGCAAAACCTGGGCCGAACACGGCCTACGACACGCCCGTATCCAGGGTTGTGTCCCCCATTCGCCATCGAAATCGACCCGTCTCGAAAAACACACGGGCACCCGACACACCCGTGTTCGGACTGACACGCCCGTATCAGCCAGTACACGCCCGTGTTCCCGGGCATGTTCCTCCATCAACACGGGACCAACACCAACCCGAGACTCACACGGGTCTTGTACACGCCCGTGTTCTATTTGACACGTCCGTGTCAAACCCGAACACGCCTGGGCTCCAGGCCGTGTTCACTGTCTCGACACTTCGTCGAGCATAGTTCATCGACCACCTGACACAGCCTTGGACACGCCTGTGTCCTAGGCCGTGTTCCCTGTCTCGACACATCGTCAAGCGAAAAATGTCGACTTCCCTGGCAGATCGTCGACACGAGCTCGACACGCCCTGGGATACGGCCGTGTCTCAGGCCGTGTTCGCTGCTCGACGATCGTCAACTTCAAAATTCGTCGACCACTGGGCCAAATCGTCGACCCAAACACGACACACCCTGGGAAACGCTCGTGTCCCAGGCCGTGTGCCCCTGCCAAATTCCAAACTTGGCTCAAAATGTCTTATGTCGCTCTTTTGAGTTTCGGGGCGTTACAACTCTCTCCCTCTTAAAACAATTTCGTCCTCGAAATTACATAAAGGGAAGAAACATAAAACTTAAACGGTACCTGAGTGAAACAACTCTGGGTACTCCTCAAGCATGGTCTGCTCTCGCTCCCAAGAGAGCTCTTCCCGACCGCAATTGTCCCAACGGACCTTGACCATCCTGATCTCTTTGTTGTGTAGCCGCTTGACTTCCGAGTCCTCAATTCGAACGGGCTTGACCTTCGTCGTCAACTCATTATCCACTGGCACTTGATCCACCGAGATCACATGCGAAGGCTCTTGAACCACCTTCTGTAGCACCGATATATGGAATACTTCATGTAGACCACTAAGCTCTGCTGATAGCTTCAAACGATAGGCTGCTTCACCAATCTGCTCCAGAACCTCAAACGGTCCAAGGTACCTCGGGCTTAGCTTCTTTAAGCGCCGCACCCGCGAGACACCCTTGAACAACGAACTCCACATTCCTGTGCTTGGCATTATAGTGCTTTGCCTCGCGGTCCTGAGCGATTAGCAACCTCTCCCGAATGGTTCGTACCAAAGAAGTAGCATCTTCCACCTCTTGTCGCTTGTACAACTTTGACTCGCATGTTTCCAGCCAAGATAACGGCGTGCGACATCTTCTACCATAAAGGGGCTCGAAGGGTGCCATTTGTATGCTTGCCTAGTAGCTATTGTTGTATGCGAACTCCAGCAAGTATAGGTGGTATTCCCACTGCTTTCTAAAGTCCAGGACGCACATGCAAAGCATGTCTTCCATTGTCCTATTGACCCTCTCGGTCTGCCCATCCGTCTGCGGATGAAAGGCTGTGCTGAAACTCAGCTTTGTTCCCAACATCTACTGCACCAGCCTATAATCATTGGACGTGAACCGCCCATCTCGGTCACTCACGATGTTGTGGGGCACACCGTGAAGCCGTACTATGTTGTCCATATACTATTTTGCCAATTTCTCAACCGGATCATCCTTCCTATACGGAATGAAATGTGACACCTTCGTTAGATGATCTACGACCACCCAAATGGCGTCGTTCCCTTTTTGCGACCTTGGCAGCCCGTGCACAAAGTCCATAGTAATGTCGTGAAACTTCCACTCTGGAATAGGCAAGGACTTCAAGAATCCTCCCGACTTTTGGCATTCCGCCTTCACCAAGGCGTATGTCTGACACTTTGTCACGTATAGTGCCACATCCTTCTTCAGTCCTGGCCACCAGAATAATTTCTTCACATCGTTGTACATCTTCGTGCTCCCCGGGTGAATCATGTACTTGGTATGATGCGCCTCGTACAACAATTCCACCCATAAAGTGCCCACATTCGGGACGCACAGACAACCGTCTTTCCAAATCAAACCATCCACAACAATCATATTAGGAATTTGACCCATCCAGAGCCTCTATCATGAGCTGTTTTATGCTACTATCCACATCCAAAGCCTGTCGAATCCGATCAGCCAGGTCATACTGAACTTCCATCCAATTCAATAGCGCTTCAGCACTCGACTGCTTGTCTACGCAAGAGATCTCCAACGCCTCCAACTCCCGAACCAACCGCTCATCATGGACCAACAGCCAATTGGCTTAAGCTGGGGTGTAACACCCCCTATCCGTCACATAGCATATAGCAGTAGGTCCGGCCGGGGCCTGACGCCATATACCACAAATAGACCGGGTGGTTACTCAATGGAAACCATCCAACTAATCATAACGTCATACACATAGCATTCTAGCGGAAGCAGTTTAAGTTGAAAAAAAAAACCTAGCACTAAAGCATGAATGTCCACTAAAATAGCCAACCAGGAATGAAGTACATACACCAGTACTGGCCTTAAGGCCTTACAAAAAGGTTTACTTAATGTTACATGATTTACAAACCACGGCACACAGGCCGGTCATACATGAATAAAGCAGTAAACACTCCAGATAGGCCTTCAAGGGCCGGCTTCGCAATTTGGGCTTTAGCCCGCTATTGACCGCTTGGTCCAGCAGCACCTGCAAGCAACATAACCACCGCACGGTGGCAAACAAAAAGGCAATGGTCAGCAATGCTGACCAAATTATAACGATCCCGCCCCCAACTTGGGGCGGCAATGCTCCTTCCCTGCAGTTTTATTAGCACAAGCGAGCAATATAATAGTATTCATTTCATCACAGGCGTAGGCTCACAAGGCCACACACCTCGTGCACTCAGGGCACATTCTTAGTGAACCGGTCGATGTCACGTCAGTTAAAGCCATGGACATTCCGGACGCACCACCGCCACTTTGACGGCCAAACATATGAGCAATTTGTCTTCCCGGCATGGGTCACGTCAACTTAAGCCATGGACCGCTGAAGACTCTGATCCATGCCAACGGCAAGTGCCACATAACCTTAGGTCTCTTTAACCCGAACGACATAGATATGGGTACGGTTCCATCTAACCTGTGCTCACGTCGCAACGACAATTTAAGCCATTTGCGCAGGTCAAACTTCTCCCGAGTCCCATTTTCGTCACACAATTTCACATAACTCGATTATGTTCAAGTTGGCTCTCAGGCCTCCATGTTGGCAAGATCTCGTATCCGCCCAGTTTTCCGGGTGCACCTTTGGGTTAGTCCCCAAGGCTCCCTGCTGCAATCTACCGCGTAGAAAACCCGAAAAACAAACCATAGCACGGAGTCTTCTCCGACATTTATGCAATGCAACATCACCGATCCAGACGAACATGTCCGGGTAGGCTTCACACATCATGCCTATGTCCGTTCTCGCTTACGGACTCTAAACAACGGGGACTTCACATATCTACCCGAAGGAACGCCTCCAACTCTCCACAAACTCGCGAGAGCGGACTTCCTATGCAAAGAAAGAGAGCTACTCATGCTCAATATGAGGATCGTTACCCTAGCATTCCTCTTTGGCGTCATTGAAAAGTAAATGGATGAAAAGCACCGCACTAGCTTTGCCTCCGTGGATCCGGAGTCGGCTCACGATTCGGAGCTTCGAAGCTCCTCCAATGGCCGGATCTAACTCCTTCTTCCTTCCTTGGCTCTCATCTCTCTCTAAGGTTTTAGAAAGAAGATAACTTATGAAAAGTGAGGGTTTCTAAGTCCAATCCCTGGTATATCCCTTCAGGAACAACCCCCAGCCGTTGGATTTCAAAATAAGGAAACGAACGGCTTTGATTCGGGACTGAAATGCCCAATCTGGACCGAACACGGCCTGGCACACGCCCGTGTCCAGGGCCGTGTGCCTCATTCGCCGTCAAAATTGAATCACCTGGAACAACACACGAGTATCGAACACGCCCGTGTTCGAGCTGACACGCCCGTGTTCCACCTGACACGGCTGTGTGGCCGGCCGTGTACCCCCATCATTTTTCCCCGAAAACAACCCGAGCACTGCACGGGTTCTAGGACACGCTCGTGTCCTTACCCGTGTCACCTCAACACGCCCGGACCCCAGGCCGTGTACACGGTCTCGACATTCGACACTTCGTCGAGCGAAGATCGTCGACCTACTGACACGGCCTTGGACACGCCCGTGTCCTAGGCCGTGTGCCTTGTCTCGACACAATGTCGAGACCAAAGTGTCGACTTCCCGTCTCAGTGTCGACACAGGCTTGACACGCCCTGGGACACGCCCGTGTCCCAGGCCGTGTGCCTGTAGCCAGAACCCAAACTGGCCCAAAACGTCCCCCTTTGCTCCTTTGAGTTTCGGGGCGTTACAACTCTCCCCCTCTTAAGAGAATTTCGTCCACGAAATTATATAAAGGAAAGACATGTACAAAACCAAAATTTGTACCTGAGCGGAACAACTCCGGATACTCGTCAAGCATAGTTTGCTCTCGCTGCCAAGAGAGCTCCTTACGACCGCAATTGTCCCACCGGACCTCGACCATCCTGATCTCTTTATTGCGTAGCCGCTTGACTTCCGAGTCCTCAATCCGCACAGGCTTGACCTTTGTCGTTAGCCCACTATCCACCGACACTCGATCAACCGCGATCACTTGCGTAGGCTCTTGCACCGCCTTCCGAAGCACCAAAATGTGGAATACATCATGTAAACCACTAAGCTCCACTGAAAGCTTCAACCGATAGGCCGCTTCACCAACTCACTCCAGAACCTCAAACGGTCCAAGATACCTCGGGCTTAGCTTTTTCAATCGCCGCACTCGCGAGACACACTTGAACGGCTTGATCTTTAAGTATACATAATCGCCCACAGCGAACTCCACGTTCCTGTGCTTGACATTATAGTACTTTGCTTGTCGGTCCTGAGTGATAAGCAACCTCTCCCGTATGGTTCGCGCACCAACAAAGTAACATCCTCCACTTCGAATCGCTACACAACTTGCCTCACCCGTTTCCAGCCAGGACAACGGCGTGCGACATCTTCTACCATATAAAGATGGTCTTCCCATTGCTTTTCAAAGTCCAAGACACACATGCGGAGCATGCTTTCCATAGTTCTGTTGACCATTTCGGTCTGCCCATCAGTTTGCGGATGAAAGGTTGTGCTAAATTTTAACTTTGTCCCCAAAAATTACTGCACAAGCCTCCTACCATTGGACGTGAACCGCCCTTCTCGGTCACTCACGATGCTGCGGGGCACACCGTGAAGTCGTACTATATTATCCACATATAGTTTTGCCAACTTCTCCACCGGATCATCCTTCTTATGCGGAAGGAAATGCGACACCTTCAATAACCGATCTACGACCACCTAAATGGCGTCATTCTCCTTTTGCGACCTTGGCAAACCGTGCACAAATTTCATAGAGCTGTCGTCGAATTTCCAATCCGGAATAGGCAAGGACTTAAGAAATCCTCCCGGCTTTTGGCATTCCGCCTTCGCTAAGGCGCATGTTTGGCACTTCGCTACGTAGAGCGCCATATCTTTCTTCAAACCCGGCCACCAAAACAGTTTCTTTACATCGCGGTACATCTTCGTGCTCCCCGGGTGAATCGAGTACTTGGTATGGTGTGTCTCGTACAACAATTCCACCCACAAATTGCCCACACTTGGGACGCACAGATGACCGTCTTTCCATTGCAATCCATCCTCCACAACGAATTGGGAATTTGACCCATCCAGAGCTTTTACCAGGAACTGCTTCATATGTACATCCATATCCAAAGCCTGCCGAATCCGATCAGCCAGGTCATATTGGACTTCAGTCCAATTCAGTACTACTTCAGCACTTGATTGCCTATCCACACAAACAATCTCCAACGCCTCCCACTCTCGCACCAACCGCTCATCATGCATCGATAGCCAATTGGCTTGAGCTGGGGCTTGGCGACACAATGCGTCAGCAACCGCATTCCCTTTATCGGGCGCGTAGTGGATCTTGAATGTATAGTCTCCCAAGAACTCCATCTATCTACGCTGCCGCAAATTTAGATCCTTCTGACCAATCAGATACTTCACGATCTTGTGATCGGCGTAGATATCCATCTTCATACCATACAAATAATGCCTCCACAGCTTCAAGGCTAAACTCTCGGCCACTAACAACAAGTCATGGACCGGATAGTTCCTCTCGTGCACTTTTGGCTATCTAGCGCCATAAGCTATTACACTTTAGTGTTGTAGTAGCACGCAACCCAACCCGCTGCCCGAAGCATCGCTATAAAATCTCATAGACTTCGGTCCCACTCGGCGAAGTCAGCACTGGCGCCGTGGTCGACCGACATTTCAACTCCTCAAAAGCTCGCGCGCACTCCGGCGTCCAAAATAACTTCTGCTCCTTCCTCGTCAAAGTAGTGAGGGGTAACGCTATCCGCGAGAAGTTCTCTACGAAGCGCCTGTAATAGCCGGCAAGCCCCAGAAAGCTCCAAACTCCTGCTACCGTATATAGCTCAGGCCACTCCCGCGTCGCAACGATCTTCGTCGGATCCACTGTAATACCTTCCTCACTCACTATAAGACCGAGGACACCACTGAGGACGACGAAAACTCGCACGTCGAGAACTTGGCATACAACTGATTCCTCCTTAGCGTCTCCAAAACCAAAAGAAGATGCTTGAAGTGATCTTCCTTACTCTGCGAGTACACCAGAACATCGTCGACGACGACGATCACAAAATGGTCCAAGTACTCCCTGAACGTCCTGTTCATCAAATCCATGAACACTGACGGCGCATTAGTCAGCCCAAACGGCATGACCGTAAACTCATAATGCACGTATCTCGTACTAAATGCTGTCTTCGGGATATCACTCTCCCTTATTCGCAGCTGATAGTACCCAGCCTTGAGACCCAACTTTGAGTACACCGTCGACCCAACTAACTGATCAAAAAGATCATCAATCCGGGGGACCGGGTACTTGTTCTTCTCCGTCAACTTGTTGAGCTCCCGATAATTAATACATAGCCTCAATCTTCCGTTCTTCTTCTTACTAAAGAGGGTCGGTGCGCTCCAGGCGAAGGACTTGGACTCACATACCCTTGCTCCAACAACTTTTAGAAGTTGCACCTTCAGCTCCGCCATTTCCTTGGGCGCTAGCCGATATGGAGAGCGTGACACAGGCTTTGCACCTGGTACTAGCTCAAACATGAAATCTATCTCCTGACGAGGCGGGGCTCCAGGAAGATCTCTAGGGAACACATCAGGGTATTCCGATACCACTGAAATACAATCCAATGTGGGCTTCGGCTTTGCGACCTCCACTAGTGTAAAGAACAGTTCTGCTCCGGCATGAACCACCTTCACCACCGGAAGAGCAGACGCCAACGTCTTGCTCGACCTCTTCGAGCCCGTAAAGGTCATCTCACGACTTGCTCCCAGCTTGACTTCCTTGCTATCGCAATCTATATTGGCTTGCTGCTCCGAGAGCCAGTCCATACCAAATATAACGTCGAACTCCACCAACAGAAGTAACGATGCTTGCAAATCGAACTCCTGATTCCCAATCCAAAACTAAGTGCAACAACTTCTACCCGCGCACAATGAGCACCATTGGACTATAACGCATCCAATTTGTCTCTTACCATCGAAGGAGGTACTCCGACGCACAATATAATTCCTAATAAAGGAATGCGAAGCTCCATAAACGAACGGTGCTCTCGCAGATAAAGTAAAGTCGCAACAAAGCTTAGCACAAATAGTTCTAAGCTAACATGCACAAGGGCGACAAGTATTTAAGGCAAAACTATCTTTAAACCATACCTGTCGTCACGACAGCATGCTTCTTCTCGGACTTGGGACGTCCGCTCCAGCAGTCTCGGGCAAAGTGCCCCGGTTTTCCACAAGTGAAACATGCGCTCTGGGTTCGACCCGTAGTCACCCCAGAAGCACTAGAAGGAGCTAGACCCGAAGTCCTATGCTTCTTATACCATTTTCGATATACAGACTTTGAGGTGTTCGGCACTTTGAATGTCGTTTCCTTTGCACTAACATCCTTGACTGCTCCTGACATAGCTTTCTTACCCTTCCGAGCACCATTCCCACAGTCTCGGGCAAAGTGCCCTTTCTTTCCACAAGTATGACAAGTGTAAGTAGCTTTACTAGTCGATTTCATAGCCCCTTTCTCCAGCATTCTGCCGGATGCAGCTCTTATGGGGTTTGTATAGTTCGATACCATGGTCGCTGGCATCGTGAGGGCCTTCCTCAAATCTGCCTCCAAAGATCTAGCTGATTCCACCAAGGCTCGGAATCCCAATAACTTTGGTCCTAGCAGTAGAACTCGTAACTCGGCACGCAGGCCATTATAAAATCTATCGACTGTAGCTTGCTCGTTATCCAACTTGAAGCATGGGTAGCGACTTATCAGAAGAAATGCTTGCAAATATTCCTCAACTGTGTGTGCTCCCTGCACTAAATGCATATTCAGCTGCTGTCCCAATGGTCTACCAAAGGTCATCTGCTGCATCGCGACCACCGGCGTTGAAGCCATAACAGGGGCGCAGGGTTGTACGTTTCCTCCAAGCTGTGCACAAGTCACAGCGAACACCGCTTCTACGATCCTTCTAACGGTTTCATACGAAGGAGGAGGCTCAAACACCTCACCGGGCGCACTATGCTCCTCAGAAACCGGACATTCTGGCTGTCCAGCACCGCTTCCGGTCACCTATAGTGGTACAAAACACCGTTAAGCGACCAAATAAAATTGCGAACATCAATTATAGGAACACGCGGGTTCCTCAAACACGTGTATTTTCATTCCTAAGTGGACATTCATGGGTTCTTTTACTGTTATAACGATGACGCACACAACGTGCTCACCACCCCTTAAAAAGAATTCGCCCACGAATTCAGCTTAAGTCCGACCAAAACCAGTAGTCTGATACCAATTTGTAACACCCCCTATCCGTCACATAGCATATAGCAGTAGGTTCGGCCGGGGCCCGACGCCATATACCACAGACAGACTGGGTGGTTACTCAATGGAAACCATCCAACTAATCATAACGTCCTACACAAAGCATTCTAGCGGAAGCAGTTTAAGTTGAAAAAAAGAACCCAGCACTAAAGCATGAATGTCCACTAAAATAGCCAACCAGGAATGAAGTGCATACACCAGTACTGGCCTTAAGGCCTTACAAAAAGGTTTACTTAATGTTACATGATTTACAAACCACGGCACGTAGGCCGGTCATACATGAATAAAGCAGAAAACACTCCAGATAGGCCTTCAAGGGCCGGCTTCGCAATTTGGGCTTTAGCCCGCTATTGACCGCTTGGTCCAGCAGCACCTGTAAGCAACATAACCACCGCACGGTGGCAAACAAAAAGGCAACGGTCAGCAATGCTGACCAAATTATAACGATCCCGCCCCCAACTTGGGGCGGCAATGCTCCTTCCCTGCAGTTTTATTAGCACAAGCGAGCAATATAATAGTATTCATTTCATCACAGGCGTAGGCTCACAAGGCCACACACCCCGTGCACTCAGGGCACATTCTTGGTGAACCGGTCGATGTCACGTCAGTTAAAGCCATGGACATTCCGGACGCACCACCGCCACTTTGACGGCCAAACATATGAGCAATTTGTCTTCCCGGCATGGGTCACGTCAATTTAAGCCATGGACCACCGAAGACTCTCATCTATGCCAACGGCAAGTGCCACGTAACCTTAGGTCTCTTTAACCCGAACGACATAGATATGGGTACGGTTCCATCTAACCCGTGCTCACGTCGCAACGACAATTTAAGCCATTTGCGCAGGTCAAACTTCTCCCGAGTCCCATTTTCGTCACATAATTTCACATAACTCGGTTATGTTCAAGTTGGCTCTCAGGCCTCCATGTTGGCAAGATGTAACGCCCCCACCTGTCACATGACATATAACGGTGGGTCCGGCCGGGGCTCCACGCCATATAGCACAGACAAGCGAAGGAATCACGTGTGGAAATCAAAATCTATGCGTGTCCTTAACTCATTCCATTCTAGCGCAGCATTTTTCTTGTTAACATGAACTCAAACCAGAAATGTCCACCCACATATAAATACCACATTTATATAGAACAACACCAGGAATGTATACAACTCACACACCCTGGCCTTATGGCCTTACAAGTTCCTCTTTCACATCAATGGTTTCGTACATCGGCACGCAGGCCGGCCACACATGAAATCCAACCACGACTCTGCACATAGCCTTCAAGGACTAAGAACACCAGGCTAGCCAATCCACTTATTCTTTCCAAACCGCAGCACCTGCAAGTCATCATCCAAACCAACACAGAAAACAAAGTAACGGTCAGCATTGCTGACCCATTATAACGACCCTACCCCCTACCCGGGGTAGTGGTTCCTTCCCTGTATACAGTGCTTCCGTTCTCATCAAGCATCAGCAAACATCACCAAATCACATCATAGGATCATTCTCTTTATTCCACTAACTAACAAACACATCACATCACAAACACTGGAGTCCACCAACGCTCCGTGCACTCAGGGCACCTTCTTGGCGTACCGGAATCCACCGTCGTACACCGCTGTCTCTCGAGGTTTTAACTTGTTGGTTGACCGGCCCTAGTCCACCAGCTCGCAGGCTGGCGACATCCCGCCCAAGCCACTCAGAGGTCCATCCTCACAGCATCACAAACAGAGCAGACCGACCCACACTCCGTGGTGTAGCAAGCCGGGTTTATCTAAGCTCCCCAGGCAGTGTCTACCCATCGGTCCCCCTCCTAATCCGATCGACCCACACCATGTGGTGCAGCAACCCGGGTTTAACTCGGCTCCCCTAGCATTGCCGCCCATCGATCCCTTCCTTAACTAGATCAACCCACCCTAGTGGTGTAACAGGCCGGGTTTATCACGAGCTCCCCAGGCGTGCTACCAATTGATCATCTCATAACCAGGAGCTTCACCAAAGCCTCCTCACAAGCAGTACATCCATACATTCATCACAACAAAAATCCATTTTGCACATCATCAAAGTCACGGAGTCCTCTCCGGTTTATCCATGAACATCACCAATCCAGACTACCGGTCCAGATGGGCTTCACACAGCATGCCTACGCCGTACTCTATATTTCCGGCTCTAAATGCAGACACAACAAAGGAATCACTTCCGCGATCCACCTCTTGGTGGAGGATTCCAAGCACATGTATAGAGAAAGGACTTCGATGTCCAAGAAGGAGATCGTTACCCTTGAAGATCGCTTCGGCGCCATGAAGTAGCCGGATGGAAATCACCGCCTCGGCTCTGCCTTCACGAATCCGCCCTCGGATCTTCGCTCCGCACTCCACAGCTCCTACAGCAGCTGGACGACTCCTCCCTTCTCTCTCCCTTAGGCCTTTCCCCTTTCTTTCTTGGAATGAAGATGAAGAAGAAGAAGAAGAGAAGATAAGGGATTTATCTTCAAATTCTCGGCCTTCCCAACACCTGGACAAAGCCCAGCCACTGGATCCAGGAAGAGGGAAACAAACGGCTCAGATCTGGCCAGAAAACCCTGAACACGGCCTGACACGCCCTGTGACACGCCCGTGTCATAGGCCGTGTCCCCCTAAGCGGCAGACAACCGACTCAATCCAACCAGTACACGCCCGTGTGACACGCCCGTGTCACGGCCGTGTACCCGACACGCCCTCAGACACGCCCGTGTCTGAGGCCGTGTACCTCAACAGAAATAATCTCAAATCAACCCGAGACTTCACACGGCCTGGCACACGGCTTGGCACACGCCCGTGTTCCTGGCCGTGTGCACCAGGACACGCCCGTGTCCCGCAAACACGCCCTAACCCGAGACGTCGAGCTGAATTTGACGCCCACTGACACGCCCTGTGACACGCCCGTGTCACAGGCCGTGTCCTCACTGGAACTCGATACTCGACGATCGTCGACATTCGACACGGCATCCGACACGGCCGTGTCCTGGGCCGTGTGCCCCCTCTCGACGATGTCGAGCGAAAATCGTCGACACCAAGTCCAATCATCGACACAACCTCGACACGCCCTGCGACACGCCCGTGTCGCAGGCCGTGTCAACTGACACGCCCTGGGACACGCCCGTGTCCCAGGCCGTGTCACCCATGCCTGAACCCAATTTTGCTCAAAATGATTCTCTTGACTTCGGGGTGTTACAATCCTCCCCCCCTTCAAATAATTTCGTCCTCGAAATTTGACTCCACACAGCCAATTAGTCACAACATTCTCAAAGCTTACACCGCAAGCCTCCGCACACACTAACAAACAGACAACACAACAAACATCCCTAGCTTCCACTTGTGCACATTCAACCACATAAGACCTCAAACAAAACGACATAATTGATTGATTTCGTCACAATCACAAGTGCACCAAGCTATAATAGAAATCTACAACTATATATCAACATCAGTTACATACACCAAGATGGATGATTCATCAAGTTCCGATTCCCGATTCAGTCAAAAGTGAAGCACATCAGCTATGATTCATCACATCTGATATCAAAACATAATGTACATACACAACTTTCATAACATCGATATGATTCACATCCCCGTTCACTTCCGCTCAGCCTCTCGATTTTGAAATTCGCGATTTAAAGACAAATGAACCGCTCGAGGCTGAATTTCACCAACTGAGCTTTGCGGCTCTTGCACTTCCATCGCATGCAAGCGAGGTTGCGTCCGGGGTGCAGATGATTCGGCCACTGCTTTCCCTTTTTCTTCATATGACGCACCTGTCTTTTTCTCACTCCCTGGAGGGACATTGCAACAGAATTTTGCTATGTGTCCTTGCTGTCCACATTTATAACATATACGTGTATCCACACGTCCTGGCCCATACGTCGCCCCCGAAGAAACAGTCGACGGAGCTACGTCCACCGGCCTAAATCTTTTCTTCTCTTGTCGTCGAAACTCCGATTCTTTCAACTCAGACTTTTCCCTTGCCAGTCGCTTATTCTCCTGTACTCGCTTCATATCCTTCTCCAAGGCACGAGCTGTATCGACCAACGCCTGAAAGCCTTGGCTCACGGAACTCGGAAGTGCCAACCTTAATTCATCCCGCAATCCTCCATAAAACCGATTTGTCTTTCGCGCTTCCTCCGCAAAGGTCGATCCCGCATATCTCCCCAATCTTGTAAATTCATGCAGGTAGGTATCAATATCTCGCTCACCCTGCACCAAGCGGAGAAACTCATTTTCCATCGCAATCCTCTGCGACACTGGCACATACTTGGCTAAAAATATTTGGGAGAATTCCTCCATTGAAATCTCTGTTAAACCTCGCCCTGCCAAGTGGTGCACTTCAATCCCATCCCACCATAATCTTGCATCGCCTTCTAACAGAAAAGTGGCCAACATCACTTTCTGTTCTTCGACCTGATTGCGGTTAGGATCCTTTTTACTCTTGCCAACCAATCTTCTGCCTGCGTTGGTGAAAGCGCTCCACCAAACGTAGGTGGGTGGAAGTGCATAAAACGTGACAAGGCATCGTCACTTGCTTGCTCTTCCACCACCTCGGCAGCATGCTCTTGCCTGTCCAGTTGGTTGTGCTTGTAACACGGCAAGCACTGTCTCCGCTACCACCTGTATGGCCTCTGCCGAGGGAGGCATCGGCGCTTCCACGGGTGCTGCACTTTCATCCGACCGCTGGGGCTCAGACGGCCCAGCTCCATCCCTCGCCACCTATCAATGTACAGAACACCATTAAATCCTTCCAATTCATAACGGTACTGGTACATTGACTACACCCTCACGCACATCATGTGCATGACATACATTCCTAGTGGACATTCATGAGTTCATTTATGTTCTCTCCTCCCAAACAATCTCAACCTCGCTCTGATACCACTTTGTAACGCCCCCACCTATCACATGACATATAACGGTGGGTCCGGCCGGGGCTCCACGCCATATAGCACAGACAAGCGAAGGAATCACGTGTGGAAATCAAAATCTATGCGTGTCCTTAACTCATTCCATTCTAGCGCAGCATTTTTCTTGTTAACATGAACTCAAACCAGAAATGTCCACCCACATATAAATACCATATTTATATAGAACAACACCAGGAATGTATACAACTCACACACCCTGGCCTTATGGCCTTACAAGTTCCTCTTTCACATCAATGGTTTCGTACATCGGCACGCAGGCCGGCCACACATGAAATCCAACCACGACTCTGCACATAGCCTTCAAGGACTAAGAACACCAGGCTAGTCAATCCACTTATTCTTTCCAAACTGCAGCACCTGCAAGTCATCATCCAAACCAACACAGAAAACAAAGTAACGGTCAGCATTGCTGACCCATTATAACGACCCTACCCCATACCCGGGGTAGTGGTTCCTTCCCTGTATACAGTGCTTCCGTTCTCATCAAGCATCAGCAAACATCACCAAATCACATCATAGGATCATTCTCTTTATTCCACTAACTAACAAACACATCACATCATAAACGCTGGAGTCCACCAACGCTCCGTGCACTCAGGGCACCTTCTTGGCGTACCGGAATCCACCGTCGTACACCGCTGTCTCTCGAGGTTTTAACTTGTTGGTTGACCGGCCCTAGTCCACCAGCTCGCAGGCTGGCGACATCCTGCCCAAGCCACTCAGAGGTCCATCCTCACAGCATCACAAACAGAGCAGACCGACCCACACTCCGTGGTGTAGCAAGCCGGGTTTATCTAAGCTCCCCAGGTAGTGTCTACCCATCGGTCCCCCTCCTAATCCGATCGACCCACACCATGTGGTGCAGCAACCCGGGTTTAACTCGGCTCCCCTAGCATTGCCGCCCATCGATCCCTTCCTTAACTAGATCAACCCACCCTAGTGGTGTAATAGGCCGGGTTTATCACGAGCTCCCCAGGCGTGCTACCAATTGATCATCTCATAACCAGGAGCTTCACCAAAGCCTCCTCACAAGCAGTACATCCATACATTCATCACAACAAAAATCCATTTTGCACATCATCAAAGTCACGGAGTCCTCTCTGGTTTACCCATGAACATCACCAATCCAGACTACCGGTCCAGATGGGCTTCACACAGCATGCCTACGCCGTACTCTATATTTCCGGCTCTAAATGCAGACACAACAAAGGAATCACTTCCGCGATCCACCTCTTGGTGGAGGATTCCAAGCACATGTATAGAGAAAGGACTTCGATGTCCAAGAAGGAGATCGTTACCCTTGAAGATCGCTTCGGCGCCATGAAGTAGCCGGATGGAAATCACCGCCTCGGCTCTGCCTTCACGAATCCGCTCTCGGATCTTCGCTCCGCACTCCACAGCTCCTACAGCAGCTGGAAGACTCCTCCCTTCTCTCTCCCTTAGGCCTTTCCCCTTTCTTTCTTGGAATGAAGATGAAGAAGAAGAAGAAGAGAAGATAAGGGATTTATCTTCAAATTCTCGGCCTTCCCAACACCTGGACAAAGCCCAGCCACTGGATCCAGGAAGAGGGAAACAAACAGCTCAGATCTGGCCAGAAAATCCTGAACACGGCCTGACACGCCCTGTGACACGCCCGTGTCACAGGCCGTGTCCCCCTAAGCGGCAGACAACCGACTCAATCCAACCAGTACACGCCCGTGTGACACGCCCGTGTCACGGCCGTGTACCCGACACGCCCTCAGACACGCCCGTGTCTGAGGCCGTGTACCTCAACAGAAATAATCCCAAATCAACCCGAGACTTCACACGGCCTGGCACACGGCTTGGCACACGCCCGTGTTCCTGGCCGTGTGCACCAGGACACGCCCGTGTCCCGCAAACACGCCCTAACCCGAGACGTCGAGCTGAATTTGACGCCCACTGACACGCCCTGTGACACGCCCGTGTCACAGGCCGTGTCCTCACTGGAACTCGATACTCGACGATCGTCGACATTCGACACGGCATCCGACACGGCCGTGTCCTGGGCCGTGTGCCCCCTCTCGACGATGTCGAGCGAAAATCGTCGACACCAAGTCCAATCGTCGACACAACCTCGACACGCCCTGCGACACGCCCGTGTCGCAGGCCGTGTCAACTGACACGCCCTGGGACACGCCAGTGTCCCAGGCCGTGTCACCCATGCCTGAACCCAATTTTGCTCAAAATGATTCTCTTGACTTCGGGGTGTTACACAAGATCTCGTATCCGCCCAGTTTTCCGGGTGCACCTTTGGGTTAGTCCCCAAGGCTCCCTGCTGCAATCTACCGCGTAGAAAACCCGAAAAACAAACCATAGCACGGAGTCTTCTCCGGCATTTATGCAATGCAACATCACCGATCCAGACCAACATGTTCGGGTAGGCTTCACACATCATGTCTATGTCCGTTCTCACTTACGGACTCTAAACAACGGGGACTTCACATATCTACCCGAAGGAACACCTCCAACTCTCCGCAAACTCGCGAGAGCGGGCTTCCTATGCAAAGAAAGAGAGCTACTCATGCTCAAGATGAGGATCGTTACCCTAGCGTTCCTCTTTGGCGCCATTGATAAGTAAATGGATGAAAAGCACCGCACTAGCTTTGCCTCCGTGGATCCGGAGTCGGCTCGCGATTCGGAGCTTCGAAGCTCCTCCAATGGCCGGATCTAACTCCTTCTTCCTTCCTTGGCTCTCCTCTCTCTCTAAGGTTTTAGAAAGAAGATAACTTATGAAAAGTGAGGGTTTCTAAGTCCAATCCCGGGTATATCCCTTCAGGAACAACCCCCAGCCGTTGGATCTCAAAATAAGGAAACGAACGGCTTTGATTCGGGACTGAAATGCCCAATCTGGACCGAACATGGCCTGGCACACGCCCGTGTCCAGGGCCGTGTGCCTCATTCGCCGTCAAAATTGAATCACCTGGAACAATACACGGGTATCGAACATGCCCGTGTTCGAGCTGACACGCCCGTGTTCTACCTGACACGGCCGTGTGGCCGGCCGTGTACCCCCATCATTTTTCCCCGAAAACAACCCGAGCACTGCACGGGTTCTAGGACACGCCCGTGTCCTTACCCGTGTCACCTCAACACGCCCGGACCCCAGGCCGTGTACACGGTCTCGACACTCGACACTTCGTCGAGCGAAGATCGTCGACCTACTAACACGGCCTTGGACACGCCCGTGTCCTAGGTCGTGTGCCTTGTCTCGACACAATGTCGAGACCAAAGTGTCGACTTCCCGTCTCAATGTCGACACAGGCTTGACACGCCCTGGGACACGCCCGTGTCCCAGGCCGTGTGCCTGCATCCAGAACCCAAACTGGCCCAAAACGTCCCCCTTTGCTCCTTTGAGTTTCGGGGCGTTACATGGGGCCCGGTGACTCAACGCGTCCGCAACCGCATTGCCTTTACCAGACACGTAATGGATCTTGAACGTGTAGTACCCCAGGAATTCCATCCATCTCCTCTATCGCATGTTTAGATCTTTCTGATCCAACAAATATTTCAGGTTCTTATGGTCGGTATAGATATCGACCCTTACCCCATATAAGTAGTCCCTCCACGGTTTCAAGGCAAAAATCACGGCCTCTAGTTCCAAGTCATGGACCGGATAATTCCTCTCGTGCACTTTCAGCTGTCTCGAGCCATACGCTATAACGCTTCCCTGTTGCAGTAGCACGCAACCCAAACCACTGCCTAAAGCATCGCTGTAGATTTCAAACCCTTTAGTCCCACTCGGCGAACTCAGCACACACGCCATGTTCAACCGACATTTCAACTCCTTAAAAGCTCGTGCGCACTCCGACGTCCAAATGAACTTCTTCTCCTTCCTCATCGAAGTCGTGAGGGGTAACGCTATCCGCGAGAAGTTCTCCACTAAGCGCCTGTAATAGCCGACAAGCCTCAAAAAACTCCGGACTTCCGCTACCATAGCAAGCACAGGCCACTCTCGTATCGCAACAATCTTCGCCGGATCCACTGCAATTCCCTCTCTACTGATTATATTACCAAGGAACGCCACTGAAGACAACCAAAACTCGCATTTGGAGAACTTGGCGTACAATTGATTTCTCCTCAACATCTCCAGCACCAAATGCAGATGCCTGAAGTGATCCTCCTCACTCTATGAGTACAACAAAATATCGCTGATGAAGACGATCACAAAGTCGTCCAAGTACTCCATGAAACTCCAGTTCATCAAATCCATGAACACCAACGGCGCATTCGTCAGCCCAAACGGCATAGTCGTAAACTCGTAATGTATATATCTCGTACTAAAAGCTATTTTGGGGATATCACTCTCCCTTATCCTCAGCTGAAATATCCAGACTTAAGATCCAACTTAGAGTACACCGTCGACCCGACTAACTGATCAAATAAATCATCAATCCTTGTGATCGGGTACTTGTTCTTCTCTGTCAACCTGTTCAGTTCTCGGTAATCAATACAAAGTCTCAAGCTCTTGTCCTTCTTCTTAACAAAGAGGACCGGTGCGCTCCAAGGCGACGAACTTGGACACACATAACCTTGCTCCTGCAACTCTTGAAGTTGCACCTTCAGCTCCGCCAACTCAAGAGGCGCTAACCGATACGAAGAGCGTATGACCGGTTTGGCATCACACCAAACTGCCTTAACCATCTGAAGAGCAGACACCAACGTCATGCTTGACCCCTTTCAAGCCCACACATGTCATCTCACGACCAGTTCCCAACTTGACTTTCTTGCGATTTCGATCAATGTATGTTTGCTGCTCCGAGAGCCAGTCCATACCAAAGATTACATCGAGCTCCCCTAGCGGTAGTAACGACGCTTGTAAGTCAAAGTCTTGACTCCCAATCCGCACCTAACACAACAGATTCTATTCGCGCGCAATGAGCATCATTAGACAACAACACATCTAATTTGTCTTTTGCCATCGAAGGAGGTACTCCGACGCGCAATACAAATCCTTTGGTCAAAAGGGAATACGAAGCTCCCTAAGCGAACGGTGTTCTCGCCGAATTAATCAAAAATCAGAACAAAGCTTAGCACAAACAGTTCTAATCCAACATGCACAAGGGCAATAAGTATTTAAAGCTAAACTGTTATAACTTTAAGTCGTACATGTCATCACGACAACGTGCTTCTTCTCGGACTTAGGGCGTCCGCTCCAGCAGTCTTAGGCAAAGTGCCCCGACTTTCCACAATTAAAGCATGCGCCCGGGGTTCGACCCGTAGTCGTCCCAGAAGCACCAGAAGAAGGAGCTGGACCCGAAGTCCTAGCCCTCTTATACCACCTACGGTACGCAGACTTTGAGGAGTTCGGTATTTTGAACTCCATCTTCTGCATATCCAAGTCTTTGCTTCCTTGGATTCGATTCAGATCGCTGACACTTTGTCCTATACCTGCTCCTGACATAGCTTTCTTTAACTTCTGAGCACCATTCCGACAATCTCTGGCAAAGTGTCCTTCCTTGCCACACATAAAACAACCATTTGGAGTCTGACCAGTAGACATTTTAGACTTCTTGTTCCTCCTCCTTCGGTATGCAAACTTTGTAGAATCTGGAAAGTCTAGTACCCTGAACTCCAACGTCCGATTGACTTTTGTCAAATCTACTTCCAAAGATCTAGCTGATTCCACCAAGGCTCGGAAGCCTAATAGTTTTGGTCCTAGTAGCAAAACTCGTAATTCGCAGCGCAGGCCATTATAAAACCTATCGACCATTGACTGCTCGCTCTCCACTTCAGAGCCCGGGTAGCGTCTTATCATCAGAAATGCTTGCAAATATTCCTCAACTGAGTGTGTATCCTGCACTAAAAGCATGTTCAACTGCTAACCCAAAGGTCCTATAAATGTTGTTTGCTCCATCACACCACCCGCGTTGGAGTTACCTCAAAAATAGGGAGCTGCACGCGTCTTTCATTTTGTGCACCAATCGCAGCGAACACTACTTCCACCACCATTCTTACGGTTTCAGCGGAGGGAAGGGTTGCAGGCACGTCACTAGGTGCACTATAATTCTCAGAAACCGGATGTTCTGACGGCCCAACACCGCTTCTGGTCACCTATAGTTGGACAAAACACTGTTAAGCGACCATACAAAATTGCAAAAAGCAATTATAGGAACACGCAGGTTCCTCAAACGCGTGTATTTTCATTCATAAGTGGACATTCATGGGTTCTTTTGATGTTATAATGATGACTCGCACACATGTGCTCACCACCCCTTAAAAAGAATTCGCCCACGAATTCATTTAAGACTGATCGAAACCAGAAGTCTGATACCAAATTGTAACACCCCCTGTCTGTCGCATAGCATATAGCAGTAGGTCCGGCCAGGGCCCGACACCATATACCATAGACAGACCGGGTGGTTACTCAATGGAAACCATCCAACTAATATCCAACGTCCTACACAGAGATATTTTAGCGGAAGCAATTTAAAGTTGCAAGTTAAAGAACCCCACCAAACATGAATGTCCACTACTCAAACCAACAGGAATGAAATATAATACAGCAGTACAATGTCCTTATGGCCTTACAATTGTTTACTCAAATAAAATGTGTCTTCTATATCATGACATGCAGGCTGGTCACACATGAATATAACAAGTAAACACTCAAAATTTGGCCTTCGAGGGCCGGCTCAGTAACTTGGGCTTTAGCCCGCTATTTACCGCTCGGCTCCGCAGTACCTGCAAGCAACAATCCACCGCACAGTGGCAAATAAAAGCAACGGTCAGCTATGTTGACCATATTATAATGATCCCGCCCCCAAATTCGGGGCGGCGATGCTCCTTTCCCTGCACTTTATTAGCATAACCAAGCAGTATAGATGAACACTACAACACAGGCATGGGCATGCACGACCTCACACCCTGTGCACTCAGGGTACATTCTTGGTGAACCCGGTCAAAATCGCGGTCCCACCACCTCCACTTGGACGGCACATCTCGTGAGCATTGAGTCTTTTAGGCAGAAGTCACGTCACTTGAAAACATCGACAGCCTAAGACCCGACCTCTATGCCCTCGGTAGGCACCGAACTGCATAGAGCAGGAACGAATCCACTCAACTCGTTGCAAACTTTATCATGACACTTAAAGTTATCGGCGCGGGTTAAGCTTCCCCGAAGCCCGTGAATCGAACGCACAATATCACATAACCCAGTTATGTACAAGTTGACTCCCAGGCCACCAAGATGACAGAATCACGCATCTGCCTAGTTTTTCGGGTGCACCTTGAGGTTAGTCCCCAAGGGTCCCTGCTGCAATCTACCGCGTAGAAAACCCGAAAACAACCAATTGCACGGAGTCTTCTCCTGTCATTTATGCAATGCAACATCACCGATCCAGACCAACTTGTCCAGATAGGCTTCACACATCATGCCTATATCCATTCTCGATTACGGACTCTACATGTACACAACGAGGACTATTCATGTCTACCCGAAGGAACGCCTCAACTCACCGTAAACTCGCGAGAGCGGGCTTCCTATGCAAAGGAAAAGAGAGCTTCACATGCTCAAGTAGAGAATCATTACCCTAGCATTTTTCCTTGACATCATGGAAATCTATGCAGATGAAAAGCACAGCAATCTCCTTGCCTCCGTAGATCCGAAGTCGGCTCGCGATTTGGAGCTCCGAAGCTCCACCGGTAACCGGATTTAGCCTCTTTTCTCCTTCCTTACTCTCCCCTCTCTCTAGACTTTAGAAAGAGACTAAGTGAAAGAAATGAGGGGTTTGAAACCCTATTCCTGGGTATATCCCAGTAGGAACAACCCCCAGCCGTCGGATCCCAAAATAAGAAAACGAACGGCCACGATCCAGAGCTGAAATGCAAAACCTGGGCCAAACACGGCCTGCAACACGCCCGTGTCCAGGGTCGTGTCCCCCATTCGCCGTCGAAATCGACGCGTCTCGAAAAACACATGGGCACCCGACACGCCCGTGTTCGACCTGACACGCCCATGTCAGCCAGTACACGCCCGTGTTCCCGGGCGTGTTCCTCCATCAACACAGGACCAACACCAACCCGAGACTCACACGGGTCTTGGACACGCCCTTGTCCTATTTGACACGCCCGTGTCAAACCCGAACACGCCTGGGCTCCAGGCCGTGTGTAACGCCCCGAAACTCAAAGGAGCGAAGGGGGACGTTTTGGGCCAGTTTGGGTTCTGGCTGAAGGCACATGGCCTGGGACACGGGCGTGTCCCAGGGCATGTCAAGCGCGTGTCGGCACTTAGCCGCGAAGTCGGCGAGATTTTCTCGATGATTCGCTGAGAATGGGCACACGGCCTGCGACACGGGCGTGTCGCAGGGCGTGTCGACCCGTGTCGACACTTAGCCGCGGAGTCGTCGAGTTATACTCGACGAATCGTTGAGAATGGGCACACGGCCCGCAACACGGGCGTGTCGCCGGGCGTGTCGACCCGTGTCGACGATCGTCCTAGGGAAGTCGTCGAGATTTGCTTGACGATCGTCGAGACAAGGCACACGGCCTAGGACACGGGCGTGTCCAAGGCCGTGTCATCCAGTCGTCGAACTTCACGCGACGAAATGTCGAGACCGTGTACACGGCCTGGGGCCCAGGCGTGTCAAAGTGACACGGTCAAGGACACGGGCGTGTCCTAGAACCCGTGCAGTGCTCGGGTTGAAAATGGGAAAAAATCTTGGGGTACACGACCGGCCTCACGGCCGTATCAGCTGGAACACGGGCATGTCAGCTCGAACACGGGCGTGTTCGATACCCGTGTGTGGTTCCAGGAGATTCGATTTTGACGGCGAAAGCGGCACACGGCCCTGGACACGGGCGTGTGCCAGGCCGTGTTCGGTCCAGATTGGGCATTTCAGCCCCGAATCAAAGCCGTTCGTTTTCTTAGGTTGAGATCCAACGGCTGGGGGTTGTTCCTGAAGGGATATACCCGGGTTTTGACTTAGAAAATCCATCACTTTCTTACCTTATCATCTCTCCAAGCCCTTGGAGAAAGAGGAGAGCCATTGGAGGAAGAAGAACTAGATCCCGCCATTGGAGGAGCTTCGGAGCTCCGAATCGCGAGCCGACTCCGGATCCACAGAGGCAACGCAAGTGCGGTGATTTCCATCCGATTACTTTTCAATGGCGCCAAAGAGGAACTCAAGGGTAACGATCCTCATCTTGAGCATGAATAGCTCTCTTTCTTAGCATAGGAAGCCCGCTCTCGCGAGTTTGCGGAGAGTTGGAGGCGTTCCTTCGGGTAGATAAGTAAAGTCCCCGTTGTTTAGAGTCCGTATGCGAGAACGGACATAGGCATTTTGTGTGAAGCCTACCCGGACATGTTAGTCTGGATCGGTGTTGTTGCATTGCATAAGGCCGGAGGAGACTCCGTGCTATGGTTTGTTTTTCGGGTTTTCTACGCGGTAGATTGCAGCAGGGAGCCTTGGGGACTAACCCAAAGGTGCACCCGGAAAACTGGGCGGATACGAGATCTTGCCAACTTGGTGGCCTGAGAGCCAACTCGAACATAACTGAGTTATGTGATTTGCGGTAGAATGGGACTCGGAGGAAGTTTGACCCGCGCAAATGGCTTAAATTGTCGTTGCGATGTGAGCACGGGTTAGATGGAACCGTACCCGCTTTATGTCGTTCGGTTAGAGAGACCTAAGGTTACGTGGCACTCGCCGTTGGCATAGATGTGAGTCTTCGGCGGTCTATGGCTTTAATTGACGTGACCAATGCCAGGAAGCCCGCTCTCGCGATGGAGCAAGAACCTGCAACACCTTTGTCAGGAAGTAATTGGCTTTAATTGACGTGACCAATGTCAGGAAGTCCTGCAACACCTTTGTCGGCTGAAAATATACGATTGGTGGCTGAAGCGGTGTTGGTCGTGATTAATGCGCAGCCTGGAAGGCAAGCGCAGCAGCCCGCTCCCGTGATGGATCAAGAACCTCTGCGAGAGGCTGAGCCGAGGAGGGTGGAGCAAGTGGTTGTAGAACCGGTAGTGCCAAGGAGGGCAACTGAGAGGCAGCTAAAGCATGTAATGAGCTTTAACCCTCCGTTATTCTCGGGGTTGGGAACCCCATCTCAGGCTGAAGACTGGCTCTCTAGGGTGAAGAGAGTCATGACGACGACGGAGACGGAGGAGTGGCAAATGACCACCATCGCTACGTTCCTGCTGGACGGTGAAGCGAGGATGTGGTGGGAAGGATTGGAGCTGCATCATTTGAGAGGTAGACAACTGATAGACGTTCCGATGGAAGAGTTCTCGGGATTGTTCTTAGCAAGATACCTCCCTTCTACTCAGAGGATTTCAATGGAGAATGAGTTCCTGAAGTTGGTGCAGGGTGAGAGGAGCGTGGATGAATATCTCCACGAGTTTACGCGGTTGAGTCGTTATGCTAGCTCCACCATCATGGATGAGGAGCGCAAGACTAATCGATTCTACGAAGGCTTGAGGGATGAGTTGAGACTGCTACTGTCGGGGCCAATGACGCAGGGTTTCTTAACCTTGGTCAATACTGCCCGGTCCTTGGAGAAGGACATGAAGAGCGTGCAAGCGAAGAAAAGCTTGGGTGAAAAGAAATCTGAGTTCAGAGTGCCGACTACTTCAAAGTCCGGCTATCGGAGGTCTTTCAAGAAGCATAGGACTTCGGGTCCAGCTCCTTCTGGCGCTTCTGGGGCGACTACGAGTCGGACCCCGGGCGCGTGCTTTACATGTGGAAAGACGGGGCATTTCGCCCGTGATTGTTGGAGCGGACGTCCTAAGTCCGAGAGGAGGCCGGGAGCTACTTATGAAGAGAAGGGAAAGGCGGTGGAGTCGACCGCATCCCATTATGCTCCGGCCCAACCAAGGGTCTACAATCTTGGCCAACAGGAGGCCATTAAACAAGCTGATGTGGTGACAGGTACGATTTAATTTATAGCAAGTCAATTTCTTTATATGCTTGTTATGCACATGTTACCTTACCACTACTTGTTTAGGATTTGTATTGATTTGTGAAAATCCGGCACGAACACTCTTCGATACGGGAGCTTCACACTCCTTCTTGTCCGAAGGATTTATATCACGCATCGGAGTCCCTTCTTCGATGGTGAAGGACAAGTTGGATGTGTTGTTGCCCAACGGGTGTTCGATGCGAGCGGATAGGATCTGTGATGTTAAGATTCGTATTGGGGAGCAGGAGTTCGACCTGCGGGCGTCTTTACTTCCATTAGTGGAGTTCGACGTCATATTTGGCATGGACTGGCTCTCGGAGCAGCAGGCCCATATAGATTGCGGTAGCAAGGAAGTCAAGCTGGGAGCAAGTCGTGAGACGACTTTTAGGGGCTTAAAGGGGTCGAGCAAGACGTTGATGTCTGCTCTTCAGGTGGTGAAGGCGGTTCGTGCCGGAGCAGAACTGTTCTTTACACTAGTGGAGGTTGCAAAGCCGAAGCCCGCTTTGGATTGTATTTCAGTGGTATCGGAATACCCTGATGTGTTCCCCGCAGATCTTCCTGGAGCCCCGCCTCAGCGGGAGATAGATTTTATGATCTAGCTAGTGCCAGGTGCAAAGCCTGTGTCACGATCTCCGTATCGGCTAGCGCCTAAGGAAATGGCGGAGCTGAAAGTTTAACTGCAAGAGTTGTTGGAGCAAGGGTATGTGCGCCCGAGTTCTTCGCCTTGGAGCGCACCGGTCCTCTTTGTTAAGAAGAAGGACGGAAGCTTGAGATTATGTATTGATTATCGGGAGCTAAACAAGCTGACTGAGAAGAACAAGTACCCGATCCCTAGGATTGATGATCTCTTTGATCAGTTAGTCGGGTCGACGGTGTACTCGAAGTTAGATCTCAAGTCTGGGTACTATCAGCTGCGGATAAGGGAGAGTGATATCCCGAAGACAGCGTTTAGTACAAGATACGGGCATTATGAGTTTACGGTCATGTCGTTTGGGCTGACTAATGCGCCGTCAGTATTCATGGATTTGATGAACAGGACGTTCAGGGAGTACTTGGACCATTTCGTGATCGTCTTCATCGACGATATTTTGGTGTACTCGCAAAGTGAGGAAGATCACTTCAAGCATCTTCATTTGGTGTTGGAGACGCTAAGGAGAAATCAGTTTTATGCCAAGTTCTCGAACTGCGAGTTTTGGCTATCCTCAGTAGCGTTCCTCGGGCATATTGTGAGTGGAGAGGGTATTGCTGTGGATCCGGCGAAGATTGTTGCGATACGGGAGTGGCCTGAGCTTGCTACGGTAGCAGAAGTCCGGAGCTTTTTGGGGCTTGCCGGCTATTATAGGTGCTTCGTAGAGAACTTCTCGCGGTTAGCGTTACCTCTCACTACTTTGACGAGGAAGGAGCATAAGTTCGTTTGGACGCCGGAGTGCGCGCGAGCTTTTGAGGAGTTGAAGTGTCGGTTGACCACGGCTCCTGTGCTGAGTTCGCCATGTGGAACCGAAGGCTATGAGATATATAGCGATGCTTCGGGAAGCAGTTTGGGTTGTGTGCTACTGCAGTACGGAAGCGTGATAGCTTATGGCTCGAGACAGCTAAAAGTGCACGAGAGAAATTATCCGGTCCATGACTTGGAGTTGGCAGCCGTGATTTTTGCCTTGAAGCTGTGGAGACACTATTTGTACAGTGTGAAGATTGATATCTACACCGATCACAAGAGCCTGAAGTATCTTATAGATCAGAAGGATCTGAATATGCGGCAGCGTAGATGGATGGAGTTCCTGGGGGACTATACATTCAAGATCCACTACGTGCCTGGCAAAGGGAATGCGGTTGCGGACGCGTTGAGTCGCTGAGCCCCAGCTCAAGCCAATTGGCTATCGGTGCATGATGAGCGGTTGGTGCGGGAGTTGGAGGCGTTGGAGATTGTTTGTGTGGATAGACAATCAAGTGCTGAAGCAGTTCTGAATTGGACTGAAGTCCAATATGACCTGGCTGATCGGATTCGGCAGGCTTTGGATATGGATGCTCATATGAAGCAGTTCATGATAGAGGCCTTGGATGGGTCAAATTCCCAATTCGTCGTGGAGGACGGATTGCTTTGGAAAGACGGTCGTCTGTGCGTCCCAAGTGTGGGCAATTTACGGGTGGAGTTGTTGTACGAGGCGCACCATACCAAGTACTCGATTCACCCGGGGAGCACGAAGATGTACCATGATGTAAAGAAACTATTTTGGTGGCCGGGTTTGAAAAAGGATGTGGCGCTATACGTAGCGAAGTGCCAAACCTGCGCCTTGGTAAAGGCGGAGTGCCAAAAGCCGGGAGGATTTCTTAAGTCCTTGCCTATTCCGGAGTGGAAATTTGACGACATCTCTATGGACTTTGTGCACGGTTTGCCAAGGTCGCAAAAGGGGAACGACGCCATTTGGGTGGTTGTTGATCGATTAACGAAGGTGTCGCATTTTATTCCACATAGGAAGGACGATCCGGTGGAGAAGCTGGCAAAGCTTTATGTGGATAATATAGTACGGCTTCATGGTGTGCCCCGCAGCATCGTGAGTGACCGAGATGGGCGGTTCACGTCCAATGATTGGAGGCTGGTGCAGCAAATGTTGGGAACAAAGCTGAAGTTTAGCACAGCCTTCCACCCACAAACGGATGGGCAGACTGAGAGGGTGAATAGAACCATGGAAGACATGCTTCGCATGTGTGTCTTGGATTTTGGAAAGTAATGGGAAGACCACCTTTATTTGGTGGAGTTCGCATACAACAACAGCTACCAAGCAAGTATTCAGATGGCGCCTTTCGAGGCCCTATATGGTAGAAGATGTCGCACGCCGTTGTCTTGGATAGAAACGGGTGAGTCAAAGTTGTATAAGCGATCGGAAGTAGAGGGTGCTACTTCTTTGGTGAGAACCATTCGGGAGAGGTTGCTTATCGCTCAGGACCGGCAAGAAAAGTACTATAATGCCAAGCACAGGAACGTGGAGTTCGCTGTGGGCGATTATGTATACTTGAAGATCAAGCCGTTCAAGGGTGTCTCGCGGGTGCGGCGATTGAAAAAGCTAAGCCCAAGATACCTTGGACCATTTGAGGTTCAGGAGCGAGTTGGGGAAGCGGCCTATCGGCTGAAGCTTTCAGTGGAGCTAAGTGGTTTACATGATGTATTCCATATTTCGGTGCTTCGGAAGGCGGTGCAAGAGCCTACGCAAGTGATCGCGGTTGATCAAGTGTCGGTGGATAGTGGACTAACGACAAAGGTCAAGCCCATGCGGATTGAGGACTCGGAGGTCAAGCGACTACGCAATAAAGAGATCAGGATGGTCAAGGTCCGGTGGGACAATTGCGGTCGTGAGGAGCTCTCTTGGGAGCGAGAGCAGACTATGCTTGACGAGTATCCGGAGTTGTTCCGCTCAGGTACAAAATTTTGTTTTTGTATGTCTTTCCTTTATGTAATTTCGTGGGCGAAATTCTTTTAAGAGGGGGAGAGTTGTAACGCCCCGAAACTCAAAGGAGCGAAGGGGGACGTTTTGGGCCAGTTTGGGTTCTGGCTGAAGGCACACGGCCTGGGACACGGGCGTGTCCCAGGGCGTGTCAAGCGCGTGTCGGCACTTAGCCGCGAAGTCGGCGAGAGTTTCTCGATGATTCGCTGAGAATGGGCACACGGCCTGCGACACGGGCGTGTCGCAGGGCGTGTCGACCCGTGTCGACACTTAGCCGTGGAGTCGTCGAGTTATACTCGACGAATCGTTGACAATGGGCACACGGCCCGCGACACGGGCGTGTCGCCGGGCGTGTCGACTTGTGTCGACGATCGTCCTGGGGAAGTCGTCGAGATTCGCTCGACGATCGTCGAGACAAGGCACACGGCCTAGGACACGGGCGTGTCCAAGGCCGTGTCATCCAGTCGTCGAACTTCACACGACGAAATGTCGAGACCGTGTACACGGCCTGGGGCCCAGGCGTGTCAAAGTGACACGGTCAAGGACACGGGCGTGTCCTAGAACCCGTGCAGTGCTCGGGTTGAAAATGGGGAAAAATCTTGGGGTACACGGCCGGCCTCACGGCCGTGTCAGCTGGAACACGGGCGTGTCAGCTCGAACACGGGCGTGTTCGATACCCGTGTGTGGTTCCAGGAGATTCTACTTTGACGGCGAATGCGGCACACGGCCCTGGACACGGGCGTGTGCCAGGCCGTGTTCGGTCCAGATTGGGCATTTCAGCCCCGAATCAAAGTCGTTCGTTTTCTTAGGTTGAGATCCAACGGCTGGGGGTTGTTCCTGAAGGGATATACCCGGGTTTTGACTTAGAAAATCCATCACTTTCTTACCTTATAATCTCTCCAAGCCCTTGGAGAAAGAGGAGAGCCATTGGAGGAAGAAGAACTAGATCCCGCCATTGGAGGAGCTTCGGAGCTCCGAATCGCGAGCCGACTCCGGATCCACGGAGGCAACGCAAGTGCGGTGATTTCCATCCGATTACTTTTCAATGGCGCCAAAGAGGAACTCAAGGGTAACGATCCTCATCTTGAGCATGAATAGCTCTCTTTCTTAGCATAGGAAGCCCGCTCTCGCGAGTTTGCGGAGAGTTGGAGGCGTTCCTTCGGGTAGATAAGTAAAGTCCTCGTTGTTTAGAGTCCGTATGCGAGAACGGACATAGGCATTTTGTGTGAAGCCTACCCGGACATGTTAGTCTGGATCGGTGTTGTTGCATTGCATAAGGCCGGAGGAGACTCCGTGCTATGGTTTGTTTTTCGGGTTTTCTACGCGGTAGATTGCAGCAGGGAGCCTCGGGGACTAACCCAAAGGTGCACCCGGAAAACTAGGCGGATACGAGATCTTGCCAACTTGCTGGCCTGAGAGCCAACTCGAACATAACTGAGTTATGTGATTTGCGGTAGAATGGGACTCGGAGGAAGTTTGACCCGCGCAAATGGCTTAAATTGTCGTTGCGATGTGAGCACGGGTTAGATGGAACCGTACCCGCTTTATGTCGTTCGGTTAGAGAGACCTAAGGTTATGTGGCACTCGCCGTTGACATAGATGTGAGTCTTCGGCAGTCTATGGCTTTAATTGACGTGACCAATGCCAGGAAGACAAATTGCTCATAAGTTTGGCCGTTAGTTGGCGGTGGTGAGTCCGGAATGTTAATGGATTTAATTGACGTGACATCGACCGGTTCACCGAGAATGTGCCCTGAGTGCACGGGGCGTGTGGCCGTGCGAGCCAACGTCTGTGTTGAAATGGCTATGGATATATACATTGCTCGCTTATGCTAATGAAATGCAGGGAAGGAGCATCGCCGCCCCGAGTTGGGGGCGGGATCGTTATAATTTGGTCAGCATTGCTGACTGTTGCCCTGTTTTGCCACCGTGCGGTGGTTTATTGCTTGCAGGTGCAGCTGGACCAAGCGGTCAATAGCGGGCTAAAGCCCTTTTTGCGAAGCTGGCTCTCGAAGGCCCAAGTAGAAGTGTTTACTGCTTTATTCATGTATGACCGGCCTGCGTGTCGTGGTTTGTAAAACATGTAATTTTCAAGTGAAACACTTTGTAAGGCCTTAAGGCCGGTTTTGGGTATTTTTGTATAACATTCCTTTTGGTATTAGTGGACATTCATGCTCCTATGCTGGGTTCTTGTTTACAACTCTTATAAACTGCTTTCGCTAGAATGCTCTGTGTAGGACGTTGAGATTGGTTGGATGGTTTCCATACGTAACCACTCGGTCTGTCTGTGGTATATGGCGTCGGGCCCCGGCCGGACCTACTGCTATATACTATGCAACGGATAAGGGGTGTTACATCGTGTTCACTATCTTGACACTTCGTCGAGCACAGTTCATCGACCACCCGACACGGCCTTGGACACACTCGTGTCCTAGGCCGTATTCCCTGTCTCGACACATCGTCGAGCGAAAATGTCGACTTCCCTGGCAGATCGTCGACACGAGCTCGATACGCCCTGGGACACGACTATGTCTCAGGCCGTGTTCGCTGCTCGACGATCGTCGACTCCAAAATTTGTCGGCCTCTCGGCCAAATTGTCGGCCCAAACACGACAAGCCCCCTGCCAAATTCCAAACTTGGCTCAAAACGTCTCCCGTCGCTCTTTTGAGTTTCAGGGCGTTACAATGACCTTGCGGACAGGGTTTGGCGGGCAATAGACCTTGATGCAAGTTTGCAACGCTATGTAGTGGATGGGTCAAATGGCCAACTCTCCTGGGATGACGGCCTCTTACGGAAAGATGGTCGTTTGTGCGTCCCAAGTATGCGTAAGTTAAAAGAAGAATTGATGTATGAGGCTCACTTTACGAAATACTCAATTCACCCAGGGAGCACAAAGATGTACAAAGACATGAAAAAGCTTTTCTGGTGGCCGGGTTTGAAGAAGGACATTGCACATTATGTGGCTAAATGTCAGACCTGCGCCTTAGTGAAAGCTGAATGCCAGAAGCCTGGTGGTTTCCTGAAGTTGCTACCTATTCCGGAATGGAAGTTTGATGATATTTCGATGGATTTCGTGCATGGTTTGCCGAGATCGCAACGCGGTAACGATTCAGTTTGGGTGATCGTAGACCGGTTGAATAAAGTGGTTCACTTCATTCCGAATAAGAAGGACGATTCAGTGGAAGTTTTGACAAGGCGGTACGTGGAGCAAATAGTACGATTACACAGTGTTCCCCGTAGCATCATAAGTGATCGAGATGGGCGCTTCACTTCAAATGATTGGAGGCTAATCCATCAGTTGTTGGGGACAAAGTTAACATTCAGTACGGCCTTTCATCCACAAACGGATGGCCAAACTGAAAGGACCAACAGAAAGATAGAGGACACGCTCCGAATGTGCGCCTTGGATTTTGGAAAGAGATGGGAAGATCATCTTTATATGGTAGAGTTCGCCTATAATAATAGCTATCAAGCTAGTATAAATATGACACCATTTGAAGCTTTTTATGGTAGGAAGTGTCATACACCAATTGCTTGGGCGGAAACAGGCGAATATAAGTTATATAAGCATAAAGAAGTCGAAGAAGCTAATTCGACAATACGCTCTATTCGGGAGAGGTTATTGATAGCCCAAGATAAACAAGCCAAATACTATAACGTCAAGCATCGGAATGTGGAATTTGTGGTTGGCGAGTGGGTCTATTTAAAGATCAAACCATTCAAAGGCGTATCCAGGATTCAACGCTTAAAAAAGCTGAGTCCAAGATATCTTGGTCCGTTTGAAGTGGTGGAACGAGTTGGTGAAGCTGCCTATCGGCTAGCTCTTTTAGTAGAATTGAGTGCATTACATGATGTGTTCCACATCTCAGTGCTTCGAAAAGCCGTGAAGGATCCAACTCAAGTAATTACGAATGATCGCGTACCAGTCGAATTTGGGCTAACGACAAAGGTTAGGCCCATTCGTATCGAAGATAAAGCAGATAAGCAGCTGCGGAACAAGACAATCGGGATGGTCAAGGTCCAATGGAACAATTGTGGCTGTGAGGAGCTAACATGGGAGAGGGAACAGATCATGCGGGCAGAATTTCCCTAATTGTTCGTTGTAAAAGTAGCAAACACGCAGCTAACAAACATGCAGAAATTTGAATAATTGAAAGTTTTTATTATCCAAAAAGATATCATTTACAAAGATATGACCTCCCTTTTATAGAATGGAGGAGATAGAAGAGAGTACAAACAAACAATGTGAGACTAAAAATTTATAGGGCTGAGTGGCTAGAAATTAAAGAGACCGCACAGGCTGCACGGTTAGACAAATGGGCTAACCGCTCGGCAACTCTAGCAGGAAGAGAACACGCCGCAATAGGAGACCGCTAGACCGCCCGGTCTCCAAGCTTTTGAGAGAGACCGCCAGACCACTCGGACTACAAACAGCAACAGTCTGAACACGAACCTGCTGGAAAGGAACCACTAGACCGTATGGTCAATAACCCGCCAGACTAAACCGCCAGGCCGCCCGGTCTAATACTTCAACACTTCCCCTCAAGCTAGAGCATAAATATCAATCATGCCCAGCTTGTCACAAATTTGGAAGAAGGAAGTAGAGACCGGTTTTGTGAAGATATCCGCCAATTCTTTGTCTGAGGTGACAAACGGAGTACAAATCTGTTTCTTCAAAACCTCTTACCGAATGAAGTGGCAGTCGACTTCTATATATTTTGTTCTCTCATGGAAGACCGGGTATTTGGATATGTATATAGCGGCCTTGTTGTCACAGAACATAGGAAGAGGATAGTCGTAGACCTCTCCTAGGTCAAGCATGAGAGCCCGCAACCATTTTAACTCACACGTGGTTGACGTCATACTCCGGTATTCAGCTTCTGCACTGGATCTGGAGACAACAGATTGTTTCTTGCTCTTCCAACTCACAAGATTTCCTCCAACAAAAGTACAAAAACCTGATGTGGATTTACGATCGCCTTTATCATCTGCATAGATTGAATCTGAGTAGACTTCAACCCTCAGATGACCATTCCTCTAAAAGATTAGCCCTTTGTTTGGTGCTGCTTTGACATACTCTAAAATCTTCAAGGCAGACTGAAGATGGCACTACCTGGGAGCTTGCATAAACTGACTAACCTTGCCTACAGCATAGGAGATGTTGGGTCTGGTCACCGTGAGATAGATGAGTTTGCCCACCAAATGTCTGTACCTCGTGACATCAGATAGAAGAGGCGAGTCATCTGTCCATGTTTTATCTTCTCCAATAGCCATGGGAAACCGGGCCGGTTTGGCACCTGTCAATCCTGCCTCTTGTAGAAGATCAAGAGCATACTTCCGTTGGGAGAGAACCAATGAGTCAAGCTTCCGAGAGATTTCTATCCCAAAAAAAGTATTTCGGGGAGCTCATATCCTTCGTGACCAGGTGTTGACGGAGGTGTTTCTTCGTCAAGTCCACCCCAGCTTGGTCATCACCAGTAAGAAGAATATCATCCACATACACTGCCAAAACCACCTGTCCCGAGGCGGTTTTGCGAATAAATAAGGAGTGATCGGCCGAACTCCTTGCAAAGCCGATGGTAGCCACAATGCCACTGAACTTGTTGAACCATGCCTGAGGGCTCTGCTTTAAACCATAAATGGCATTCTTCAAACGGCATACTCTTGTCTCCCCCTGAGTAACATACCCAGGAGGTTGCTCCATGTAGACTTCCTCCTGAAGATCTCCATAGAGAAAGGCATTTTTGACATCAAGCTGGGAAATAGCCCAATCCCTATTGATAGCCACAGAGAGAAGAATCTGGATGGTACTGAGACGAGCAACCAGAGAGAAAGTATCAAAGTAATCAACGCCATAAGTCTGAGTGAAGCCTTTGGCCACCAGCCGGGCCTTGTAGCGATCCACAGTACCGTCGGGGCCAAATTTCACAACAAACACCCAGCGACAGTCAACCACATCAGTACCCACTGGTGGAGGAACAAGGGTACAGGTGCCCCTGTTAGTAAGAGTAGACATCTCTTCATCCATGGCAGATTTCCAATGAGCAATAACAAGAGCCTCCTGGTAGGTGCAGGGAGTGGCGGTAGCGGAGATAGCCAAGGCAAACCACCTGCGAGAAGGAGAAAGCTGATCATAGGAAACAACTGTCGCAAGCGGGTGTTGAGTACACGTCTGCACCCCTTTGCGAAGAGCAATGGGAAGATCCGGGTCGACGCGTGCCTTAGTGACCGGAGCGTTTGTGGCGGAGAAGGCTGGCCCGGGACTAGAGAGACGGCTGCGGAGAAGAGGGAGAAGGTGGAGGGGGTAGGACAGACAGAGGAGGAGACGGAGGAGGAGATGAGGTAAGAGGGGAGACGTCGATAGGCGTGGAAGGAACGGAGAGAGATGGAGGAGAAGTAGAGACATCAGGAGGAAGAGGGAATTCAAGAGAGAAGTAGGATGCATTCTCGAAGAAGGTCACGTCTGCGGACACAAATTGTTTGCGCAGAATGGGGTCAAAACAACAATAGCCTTTTTGAGTGGTAGAGTACCCCAAAAAGACACACTTGGTGGAACAGGGGGAAAGATTATCGTGGGTAGCGGACATAGCGTGTATAAAAGCCGTACACCCAAAGACACGGAGAGGGAGAGGAAATGGTTCCTTGCTGGGGTATAGAATGGAGAAGGGGGTCTGGCCGTGGAGAACCGTGGAGGGAAGGCGATTGATGAGATAGCAGGTGAGGAGCACAGCATAGCCCCAATTGGAGCGGGGCACTTGCATCTGCGTCATGAGAGTGCGAGAGACATCAAGGAGGTGACGGTTTTTACGCTCTGTCACCCCATTTTGCTGGAAGGTGTAAACACAGGTGGTCTGATGAACAAGACCATGTTGTAGAAAGAAGGAGGAAAACTCATTACTAAGATATTCCTTAGCATTATCAGAGCGAAAGACTTTAATAGAAATGCCAAATTGAGTTTTAATTATATAATAAAAAGATTGTCAGACAGAAAAGAGTTCAGAGCGATCTTTTAACAGATACACCCATGTACATCTAGAAAAATCATCAATAAAAGTTACAGAGTAGGAACTACCCCGACCAACGGTGAGGGTGGGAGCAAGACCCCAGACATCAGAATAAATGAGATCAAACGGGCGAGAGGAGCCACGGCCTTGCTTTGGAGGGAAGGAGGAGTGATGATGTTTGTCAAGCTGACACGCATCACAGTTGAGCGGAGGACTGATCGGAGGTAAGTGGGGCAGAAGCTGTCGAAGAATCCGAGGAGGAGGATGTCCAAGGCGAAGATGTCATTGAAGCAGATCTGTAGAGGAGGAGGAGTAGGTGGACAGAGCGAAAACGTTGTCGAGGAAGTAGAGGCCACCGCTCTCAGTCCCAGTAGCAATCGTCTGCTGGGTCCGCGGGTCCTGGAAAGAACAAGAAGTGGGAGTGAATAAGACGGAGCACTGAAGTTGTCTGCATAAAGTCGTAACAGATAATAAATTACATGGGAACTTCGGGACATAGAGAGTGTCCTTCAAGCGAAGTGACAGGGTGACTTGAACCATGCCCGTCCCATGAACCGGGGAGGGTGAACCATCCGCCACACGAACCGGGGCCAATCAGTCATGCGTTTCAAGGAGAGAGAAGCAATGAGGGTTGCCGGTCATGTGATTTATAGCACCAGAGTCAATCAGCCATTTACCTTGGGTAACGACGTGGACACTACCTGAAGTCGTGGCCATAGAGGCAGACGACCGAGAGGAGGCGGGGGCTGAGGAAGATGCATCACCGGAAGGGCGAAGATGAGGATGTTTCTGCCAGCAACGGTCAACAAAATGGCCGGTATGACCACAGTGAGAGCAGAGGAACCTGGACGAACCGCGCCCGCCTGAGTGGTTGCGGCCACTAGGACCCCCCCCCCCCCCCCCCCCCTCCCCGCTGAGTTTGATGAGCATAGGAGTCCTGGGAAGGAGGGGAGGACAACAGAGGACGCTGAAGCAACGAAGTAACAGCGTTAATGCAAGCTGCGGTGGCATCCAAAGTGGGAGACTCCGCCTCACCCAAGATCTGCTGGCGGATCATATCAAAGGATTCGGGAAGGCGGAGAAGATAACAAACAACCAGGAGTTCCTGGAAGAGTTTGTGCTGTTCGGCCAAGTCCATTGAGAAGGGGCGATTCTGGAGGATCTCTGCGCCAAGAGCCTGAACCTGCTGATAAGCCGCAGCAGGAGACATGGAAGGGCGGGCGAAGAGGTCCGCATAGAGAGTATAAATACGGGACGTCTGCCCCCCCCCCCCCTTCGAATAGAGAGCAGCTAGGTGAAGCCAAGCAGCCTTGACCGTCACATCATGGCGAATGATGGGAAGGCACTCATCAGAAAAGCTGTTGGCCAGCCAAGTGCGGACAAGCGCATCACTCGCATCCCAGTCATCAAATTGAGCAGAGTTACGAGGAGGAGGGTCATCGGTGAGGTGATGACGCTGGCGTTGAGAGCATAGAATAAAGGTGAAAGAAACACTTCAATCTGGATAGTTGGAGCCAACAAGTTTAGAAAGTGTACCAAGGTTTCCAGAAGGAGTAAGAGGAGGAGGAGGAGCCGCAGGGGTGGTGGAGGTAGAGATAACGGGGGTGGAGAGACCAGAATTGTCCATAGAGAAGGCAGGAAACTGTGTGAATAGAAGAGAAGTCGTGGGGAGGGCAAAAAGAGAGAAGTCGCATGACCTAAGGAGGAAGCCGAGACACGAGAAGGAGACCGCAGCGAACAAGGATGAAACTGCAGCGGGCTAAAGAGAAGAAGCTGCAACGGTACGGTGGCAGAACACCAGCGGCCAGTAAGCAGACCAAGGCACAGGGAAAGAGGTCGCGCGAACTGAAAGAGGCCGAGCGAACATAGATAAGAGGAAGCAAGGGACCCGTGAGAACAGGTCGAGAAAAGACCGAAGGAAGTCGCGCGAACAGGGCAGCGACAAGGCAAAGAAGCCGCTTGGACAAGCCGCGCGGACAGAAGGGCCAAAGATGGAATCAGGTCGAATCGATCGTTGGCTCTGATACCATGTAAAAGTAGCAAACACGCAGCTAACAAACAGACAGAAATTTGAATAATTGAAAGTTTTTATTATCCAAAAAGATATCATTTACAAAGGTATGACCTCCCTTTTATAGAATGGAGGAGATAGGAGAGAGTACAAACAAACAATGTGGGACTAAACATTTACAGGGCTGAGCGGCTAGAAATTAAAGAGACCGCACAGGCCGCGCGGTTAGACAAATGGGCTAATCGCTCGGCAACTCCAGTTGGAAGAGAACACGCCGCAATAGGAGACCGCTAGGCCGCCCGGTCTCCAAGCTTCTGAGAGAGACCGCCAGACCGCTCGGACTACAAACAGCAACAGTCTGAACACGAACCTGCTGGAAAGGAACCGCTAGACCGTGCGGTCAACAACCCGCTAGACTAGACCGCCAGGCCGCCCGGTCTAATACTTCAACATTCGTCTAAACTGGTATAACAAGTTTTGTTTTATTTTGGACAGAACATAAAATGTTGTAACAAAATTTTGTTGAAGAAAAATTATGTTATAACATATTGGTTTTTGTGTTATGATGATGTATCCAAATTTTATGACGAAATTTTTTTGTTATGAGGGGAGGGTTGTAACACCCCAAAATGAAACAGGCAAAGAGTTGGCCTGGCTGGGCGAGAAAATCGTCGAGCGAATCTCGACGAAAATCATCGAGCGTATCTCGACGAAAATCTCGAGCGGAGCTCGACGAAAATCATCGAGCGGAGCTCGACGAAATTGGCCCGTTCGATGAATTTCATTCGACGAAATTTGTCCCGTTCGACGAATTGTCAAAAATATGAATATGGATGAGCGGTGTCTCGTGTCAGGTAGTTGGTGTGCGGCCACTGAGCAGTGGTTGACTTTTCAGCTTCAATCCCAAGTCGTTGATGTGTTTTGAGGGGAAGAAAACGTGTGGCTAGAAGATAACCGATGCCTTATCTGTAGAGAATGGAAATTGGAAATCATTATTCCCTTTGTCTATTCTCTTTCTTCCCGAGTTTTGGAGCAGGCCCTCTCGGCTATTATGGTTTGAGTGCTCTGGTTGTGCTGCTGAAGGAGGATTTGGGGCTGGAATCTAAAGCCAAAGCGAGATTTGTGAAGAGGAAAGTGTGACGATCATTTCCGTCTGAGTAGAACGCTTTGTCATGGCTCCAAAGAGATCTTCAAGGGTAACAAACTTTCTTCTTGGACAGGTGAAGTACTTCTTTTGGCATATGCATGGAATCCCCCACCAAAAGGTGGAAAGTCGAGGGAGTTCCTTTGGGTTGATTCATGAAACCCCCAGTGAGTCTTGCATATAGATCAAGAAATGTGTAGTACGGAATATGCATACTGTGTGAAGCCCATCTGGACAGGTTGGCCTGAATTGGTGATGTTTTATTTTGCGTACCGGAGAAGACTATGAGTATAAACGAGTATTTTGTGGAGTCGGTGGGTTGTGCCTCTGAAGGGTAGTAGCAGGAAGTACTGGAGTGGACTTGCAAGAAAATACCCGCAAAATGCATGTGTTGTATGCTATGAAAGACCAGTATTTCTGGCACTGAGGTGGCTGCAGAGATTTCTGGATGATTGGTCCAGATAAGGTTAGGGCTGGAGACGGAAAGAGAGTTCTATCACTAATGCCAGACGATAGTGAGTGTCGCTGGCGATGCCTCCTAACTAACCTGTGATTGTGAAGTCAGTCCTTAGAGGATAGTGTGGCTATTGTGAGCTATGTGAGTTCTTAAAAAGGCTTCGTGCCGAACGGACAAGGGGATGCCGACCCGCGTCATTGTAGTCATTGAACTGACGATTTGAGCAACGTGCAAGTGCTGAACTGTATCCGTGTTATGGTTGTCTGACATGAGTGCCTAGGATATTGACGTTCTTCAGGTTCATATATTGAGAGTCTTAGGCATGCGAGCCTTTAAGACTAAAGTCTCCGGCTATAGGCCGTGGAGCGAAATGCTCAAATTTTCCATTGTGAATGGTGGTGGGACCCTGGTTTTCTGGTACAGCGAGAATGTGCACTGAGTGCACGGAACATCGGGTCGTGTGGTCGACGTTTGTGATATATTGGTGGTGCGTGAGTGCACATCTTGTGATATATCTGCTTGTGAAATGTTATGCCTGCAGGGAAGGAATACCGCTGCCCCGGGTAAGGGGTAGGGTCGTTATAAATTGTTCAGCTAAATGCTGACTGTTGCCTTGTTTACCACTGTTACGGTGGATTGTCCCCATGCAGGTGCTGGAGAGCCGAGTGGAAAATAGTGGGCTAAAGCCCTTGTTGCTGCTGTTGTTGGCCCTCGAAGGCCGAATGAAGAATTTTACTGTTTTCATGTATGGTCGGCCTGCGTGCCGATGTTTGTAATGCATACCTGTAAAGCTTAATTGTAAGGCCTTAAGGCCCGACTTGTTGCGTATTTGGAGGAAATTCCTTTGTGATGATATATATAAATACTGGTTTATATATTGTGGACATTCAAATGAGTTGAGTTCAAATAACTTAAAAGCTTACATTAGCATGCTCTGGATTAGGATGCGAATAGTTTTTGATATTAACCTGTAAACTCCACCACTTGTTTGTGATATATGGTGTGGCGCCCCGGCCAGACCTTCTACTATATGTCATTTAACGGATGGAGGCGTTACATTTCGCCTGCCTCGGGCGGGAACCTAAAGACTGAGGGGGCGCTGAGTGGAGAAGCATCACACAACGCCAAGGGCTGATGGGCTCCCGCCGACCTGAGGCACAAACCATTTCGCCTGCCTCGGGTGGGAACCTAAAGACTAAAGGGGCATTGAGTGGAGAAGCATCACACAATGCCAAGGGTTGATGGGCTCCCGCCGACCTGAGACGCAAGCCATTTCGCCTGCCTCGGGAGGGAACCTAAAGATTGAAGGGACATTGAGTGAAGAACAATCACTCAACACCAAGGGCCAGTGAGAGCGTTGAGTGGAGAAGCATCACTCAACGCCAAATGCTAGTGGGGGTGTTGAGTGGAGAAGCATCACTCAATACTAAGGGCTGGTCGGCGGCGTTGAGTACATAAGCATCACTCAATGCCAAGGGTTGATCGGCGACATTGAGTGGAGAAGTATCACTCAACGCCAAGGGCTTCCACAGGCCCAAGACGCAAGCCCTTTCGCCTGCCGTGGGCGGGAGCCTTCCCACCCACATACTTACCTGATCCAGTTTTAGCCCAAAGCTAGCCCAATCCGGGTCCTTAGGGCATCTTGGTCCCACCCATCGAATATGGGGTTGTACACTCGTGGCTTGGATGACATCGTTCTTCTAAAAAATGGCTAAGTCCTCGGAGCATTGAGCGTCGTGCGTCAGACGGCCTAGAGAGGGAGCAGAGCAAATTCCTAAGCGGAGGATCGGTCCAAGTCCACTACCTCGCCAGAAAACCTCAGAGCTCTCTCTAACCTCGGGAGTTGCATATCTTCAAATGAAGGTCTAGGAGTCTTTTTATAGTGTTTTGGAGGGATACGTTGGTAATTGTGCCGGAGCGGAATTTGTGTTGGCGAATGACCTCGCTCCGTCTCGGTCACCTGGATAACTAATTTTAGAAAAAAAGATGAATGTTCCCCCCGGGCGGTTCGGGCGGCCCGAGCAGGATGCCCGGCGACGGCGACAACCAGAGGCGGGGGCGGCAACCGGCGTGCGCACGAGCAGGCCGAGCGCACTGGAATAAAATGATTATAGATGTGATAACTCCAACACCCTCAAGCTGGAGGGTAAATCTACAGCTTGAAAATGACATATAACGATAAATGAAATGAAAGTAGGCGAGGTGGGACAAATCCAAAGGCGAGCCACCAAGGATAATTCAACTGGGGATATTCTGAGCCATAACAGCCCCACCAGTCATCAGTCCACCGACCATAGGCTAGCTGGATAAAATCAACAGACGAGCCACCATGTAAACTTCATCCTGGGATATTTCAAACCATAGCGGTCTCACCGACTATCGATCGGCTGACCATGAACTCCCTGGAAAAAAAATCAACAAATGAGCTACCTGGGAAATTCCGATCGGGGATATTCTAAACCATAATGGTCTCACCAATCGGTCCACTAACTATGGACTCAATCAAATAAGGTCAACCAGCAAAGAGCAAACTACATACTGATCAACTAAAAAATTTTGGGGAGGGGGGGACGAAAACAACACAAGAAATAAGCTTGGAGGGCCGCGTTGGTCTAAAACGAGAGTCGGAAAAATCATCCAAGTCACCTTCATTCCAAATACTCTCCCTTATGTGGGGCACACAAGTGCATGCATGCATAACTAGACTTTAGAAAGAGAACACAAGTAACAACCAAACAAAAACACTTATAATGAGCAGTCAATTGGAACAACTGCGGGAACGCCGACATCAATTGGAAGCGGTGATTGCAGACAGACATGTTATAACAATTTTAGGCTCTATTTGTTTAGGCGTTTCGCTGCTCCGTTTTGGGCAAACGCCGCCAGAAGGAGGGTAAACAAATGAATCTCTTGCGGCGTTTGCTCCGTTTCCACCCGTCCGCCTTGAGAAACGCCCCAAAAAGCTCTGTTTGGAGTAGCCACCTCCCCCTCCGATTTGAACACTCCGTTTCCACCTGCCGGATCGACCCGCCACTACCGAACCAAATGAAGCCTTAGTTTTTAGATACCCGTAACCGAAGCATATTCATGCCAACAACCCAATTTTTACGCATGTTATCCGCACTCCATCCTGTTTTTTTAGGGAATTGTTATTGGTACCATATAAATGGATATTTGTAATCCATTGATATTTGTACTCAAAATGGATATTTGTACCCATATATAATTATATTAAGAAAATTGATGGGGCCTCCTGAGAGGCGTTAGCCGTGCCCGCACACCATGCATGAGGTGCCGATATCAGAACCTCCCCCGACGTAAATAAAATCGATGTCGCCACAAACTGCCATCGTCTTCGCCGCGCCAACAACGATCATCGCCGCTGCCGCGCCAAACGCCATCGTCGTCGCCGCAAACCGTCATTGCCGCAAACTGCCATCGCCAAAAACCGTCATCGCCGACGCTGCACTGAAACCGCCGCTGCCGCCACGCCAACCACCATCGCCGTGGCCGCAAACCGCCATCCCCGATGCTGCACTGAAACCGCCATCGCTGCCGCCACGTCAACCGCCATCGCCGCCGCCGCGTCAACCGCCATCACCGCCGCAGCGTCAGACGCCAACATCGCTGTCATCTCGCCAACCGCCAGGTCATCAAAAGGATCTTAGATGACTCACCATCGTCGTCGCTGTAAACCATCATCGCCGACGCCACAATGAAACCGCCATCGCCGACGCCGCGCCGAAATCGCCATCACCGCCTCAGCGTCAACCTCCATCACCGTCGCCGCGCCAACCGCTATCATGTGTCTTCGGCTTCTAACTCGTGGACTTGATAGTGAGTTATTGGACTTAACCTACTCTGTTGTTATGCTAGAACATACACATACGATCTAAAACGAACTATTTATAGGTTGACCGACCAAGTTCTGTATTCATCACACAGGGCCATACGAGTTGCTCGTTGTGCGACTATTCTCAGAGCATTGTGGCAGTCAAAATAACTATTTTAGAACACTTGAGAATAGTTTGTTTGTTTTCGTGACAATAATCACTGCACTCATTCATGTCAAATGCGGTGCTTTGTGTTTCTCTGATGTATGTATTTCTCTTATATCTATACTATTCTATAAGGAAGAAACCCCCTTTTGTGCAACATTGAGCTTTCCAATTTTGCCCTTGCATCAAAGGGTGATTCACCCTTATGCCATGGAAATTGCGGCTGGGCCGGGAGGGTTGGTGTTGGCTTCGCGCGGGTGGGCGGGCGAAGCCCGACCCGGTGGGCTGGTGTAATACCTTCATCTGTCGCATGACATATAATAGAAGGTCCAGCTGGAACCCGACGTCATATACCACATACAGTCGAAAGGATTACCAAATGAATATTCAAACCATCCAATTAAGACTACTCGTCCTACACAGAGCATTCTAGCAGAAGCTTTTAAAGTTTAAAGAACCCAAATCTTAAATCCAATAAATATGAATGTCCATGACCACAACCAAAGGAAAAAAAACCCAAATACACTAAAAGGATACATGGCCTTATGGCCTTACAAATGTTCACTTAATAAAACATGTCTTACATACATCGGCTCGCAGGCCGGCCACACATGATAAAAGTAAAAACAATTATTCTACGGCCTTCTAGAGTCAGCACAGCAACATAGGCTCCATCCCGCTATTTGGTACTCGGCTCCGCAGCACCTGCAAGCACAATTCCACAGCACGGTGGCAAACAAAGCAACGGTCAGGCAAAAGCCGACCAAATTATAACGACCCCGCCCTTTACTCGGGACAGCGGTGCTCTTTCTCGGCAATCATTAGCCCAATAAAATAATAAAGCGCACTATACTACGCCACAGGTGTAGGCTCGCACGGTCAAACACCCCGTGCACTCAGGGCACATTAACGGTGAGTCCTGACATATAAGTGTCTACACCACCATCCAAAAGATGACAACCAAGTGAGCATTTTAGCCTTTCTGACCCTGTCTAGTCTAAGGCTCCCGACTATGCCAACGGCCAGTCCCCTTTTCATGTCTCTCGCACCGAACCACATAGCCTAGGTCCAATTCCACTTGCTCGTTGCTCAACCGCGTAGTTCACATTAAGACGTACGCACGAGCCAAGCTTCTCTCGGATCCCAAAATTTTCCAAACAATCTCATAACCCAGTTATGATCAAGGCCGGTTCCCAGACCGCCAAGTTAGCAGAACACGTTTCCGCTCAGTTTTCCGGGTGCGCCTTCAAGCTAACCTCCAAGGATCCCTGCTGCAATCTACCGCGTAGAAACCCGAAAAACCCAAAGCACGGAGTCTTCTCCGGTAAAACATATCAAATGCAACATCACCGATCCAGACAATACACGTCCGGGTAGGCTTCACACACAATGCCTATGCCCGTACTTACGATTCCGGGCTCTATATGCAACACAAGGGGTACTATTCACATCAACCCCAAGGAACACCACGCACTCACCGCACACTGCAGGAGCAGGATTCCTTATGCAGAAAGAAAGAGCTTCACATGCTCAAGTTGAGAATCGTTACCCTTGTAGTCCGTTTTGGCGTCATGGAAAACTACACGGACAGAACTCTTTGCAACGAACTTTCCTCCACGGATCCGCTCTCAGATTTCGAAACGGTGCTCCGATGCTCCGCCGGCGGCCGGAAACCTCTTCTTCTTCCTCTTCTCTCTAACACCTTGGAAAGAAAAAGCCTTGGAGAGAAATGAGGGATTAACTCCCCTATTCCCGGCCTTAACAGAGCAGGAAATCATCTGGGTCGTTGGATCTTAATTAAAGAAAACGAATGGCTCAGATCCATTCAAAAATCTCCAGACCTGGGCCGAACACGGCTTGGCACATGGCCGTGTCCCAGGCCGTATGCCTCGATCCAGGCACGATCGTCGAACTGAGAAACGACACACGGGCTCAGACGCGCCTGTGTCCAACCTAATACGCCCGTGTCGGGTCTCTCGACACGCCCGTGTTCGGGGGCGTGTCACGCATAACCGCCACGCCAACCGACACGACCCAACTGCACACGGGTACTGACACGGATAGGCACACGCCCGTGTCCAAAGACACGCCCGTGTCAGCTAGCTGTGTTCCTGGTCGTGTCCTTCTCGGGATGAAAACGACCAAAAACACCAGCCAGACACGGCCTTGGACACGCCCGTGTCCTAGGCCGTGTACCCCTATACAGGCACCAAAAATCCTTTTTTTCGCGACCGACTCAAATACAATTTTCGGGGCGTTACAAATCTCCACCACTTAAGGAATTTCGTCCTGAAATTAAGTAAAGGTACACAAATCTAAATGATACCTGAGTGGAATAACTCGGCGTATTCCTCCAACATAGCTTGCTCTTGCTCCCAAGAAAGCTCCTCACATCCGCAATTGTCCCAACGGACTTTAACCATACAGATATCCTTGTTGCGGAGTCGCTTGACTGCATCATCTTCAATACGTACTGGCTTAACCCTTGTGGTCAACTCATAATCAACTGGTACTTGATTATCTGCAACGATCTGTGAAGGCTCTTGCACCGCCTTACGAAACACTGATACGTGGAACACGTCATGCAGCCCACTCAATTCCGTCGACAGCTTCAATCTATACGCCGCCTCGCCAACACGCTCCAGGATTTCGAATGGTCTAAGGTATCTCAGACTCAGCTTCTTCAAACGTCGAACCCGCGATACACCCTTGAACGATTTGATTTTTAAGTACACCCAATCACCAACATTGAATTCCACATTCATATGCTTGACATTATAGTATTTTGACTGTCTATCCTGAGCGATCTTCAACCTTTCCTGAATTGTCTGTATCATTGAAGTGGCGTCTTCCACCGCTTGACGTTTGTACAACTTCAATTCGCCTGCCTCCAACCAAGACAACGGCGTACGACACTTCCTCCCGTACAAGGCTTCAAAAGGCGCCATTCCAATACTTGCTTGAAAGCTGTTGTTGTACGCAAACTCCACCATGTACAGGTGATCTTCCCACTGCTTTCCAAAATCTAGGATACACATGTAAAGCATGTCATCCATCGTCTGGTTGACCCTCTCGGTTTGGCCATCCGTCTGCGGGTGAAAGGCTGTGCTAAACTTTAGCTTAGTACCCAACAGACTATGCACCAACCTCTAGTCATTCGACGTGAAGCGTCCATCTCGATCACTAACAATACTGCGGGGCACACCATGCAATCGTACAATATTCTCCACATAGAGTTTGACTAACTTTTCCACCGGATCTTCCTTCCTGACCGGGATAAAGTGCGACACCTTTGTCAACCTATCTACGACCACCCAAATGGCGTCGTTTCCCTTGAAAGATATGGTACCTAAACACCTAGAGGGGGGGTGAATAGGTGACCTAATCTTTTTCTAACTTTGTTGGCAGCCAAACAGTTATATCACAGATTTCTGACTACTTTTGCACAGCAAACAGCAATAACAAAACATACACAGCTAATCCACAGCACAAACACAGCACAGCACACAATGTTTTATAGTGGTTCCCCAAGATATGGGTACATCCACTTTCCCCCTTCGCCTATCTAGCAGTGTACTAGATTCGGCCAAACTTCTCCACTGTCTCAGAACCCAAATTGGTTCCTACACCTCAGGCCCAAAGCCTTACAACTCAGCTTTATCCCAAAGCCTACACTCAGCCAATCAAGGCCTACACTCAGCCAACCAAGGCCTACACTTAGCCAACAAGACCTACACTCAGAGATCTCTATCTCCTACACTCAGGCTAACAAGCCCTACCCTCAGCCTTTATAAATATAGGCTTACAATCACTCAGATCCAATGGATCCTACAAGTTAAAAATGTAATACAAATAATAACTCTACAACTCAGAATTAAAGGAGGGGAGTTGAGAGATTCTTGATGAGTTCTTGGAAGAACTCAGCTGGATTCACCCTGACTTAGCTTTCTTCAAAGCTTCTTGAGTAGAACTGAATAAGGCTAAATCCTCTGCAGTTGTTCCTTGACCTCTGCCACTTAAGATCCAGACTGAATCTGAATCATTCTTCTCAGCTTAGTTCCAAAGGCTGATTTTTTGGATGGAGCCCTCTCTCTCCAACTTCTTAGATCTGCACTTTAACTGCTAGATCTTCTTGTGTTGATACTCTTTGTATTACTTCAATAATTACTTCAACAACTCTTAACCACTTTTAACAACTTTGAACTTCTTTCAACAACAGTTTCTATAAACTGTAGGTGCCTATTTATAGGCTTTCTTCATGGTAACTGGCTGGACCGGTTCATAACTGACTTCTGACATCTCTGACAGTTGCTGTAGACCGGCTGGAACGGCAGCTGTCAAGTCATCCAGTCACTTCTTGAAAATCTCTAACTGTCTGTAAGTGTCAAGACTTTCTGTCTTTAAATGTCGACACTTATAGTCCAAGTGTCGACACATGTTGTGTAAGTATCGACACAAGTCTACAAGGTGTCGACACAACTCCTTGTATGTCTCGACACAGATTCTTCTGCATGTGTCGACACTGAAATTGAGTGTCGACACAAGTACTTGTTCTTCTAGCTTTTGCTGAATTCTTCTATGTGTCGACACATCTCTTTTGTGTCGACACATCTTCTTGTGTTGAATCTGTCACGTGTCGACACTGCTTCTTGGTGTCGACACATAGTCTTCTATGTTGAATCTTGCTGAGTGTCGACACAGCTCCTTGTGTCGACACACCTTCTTGTTGTTGAGACTTCAGCTGAGTGTCGACACATTCCCATAGTGTCGACACTTGTACTTAGAATAATTTGTTGTTCTTTTTGTTCTTTGCTAAGTGTCGACACAGCTCCATGTGTCGACACTTTCTTCCAGTGTTGAGTCTTCAGCTGTGTGTCGACACATTGTTCTGGGTGTCGACACATACTTCAAATGTTGACTCTTCTGTTGAGTGTCGACACATTGTGTTGAGTGTCGACAAATGCTTCAAGTGCTGACTCTTCTGCTTAGTGTCGACACATTGTGTTGAGTGTCGACACTTGTACTTAGACTCTGCAGACTTTTGCTGAGTGTCGACACAGCTACAAGTGTCGACACTTTCTGGTGTAGACACAACTTCACTGGGTGTCGACACAGCTCCTTGTGTCGACACTTTCTGTCAGCACTTTTCTTCACTGAGTGTCGACACAGCTCCAAGTGTCGACACTTTCTGTCTGATGTCGACTCTGCATCCCAGGTGTCGACACAATGACTCCAAGTGTCGACACTGCTTGTCTGGGTGTCGACACAAGCTTTCTTAAGTGTCGACACTTTCCCTCTGGGTGTCGACACATGGACTTAGAAACTTTTTGCTTCAGTCCAGTGATTTCTTAACCTGCACAAGTAACTCAAACATACATCAAATACATTATGATGTATATCATTGAGTTGGGTGAGGCTTCTTCAAATCAGGTACATTTGACCAATGTACCCAACAATCTCCCCCTATTTGGAGAAGTCATAACCCTTAGTCAATGATATACACCATTCATAATTAAAATTACAAAATGATGTAAAGCAGATTATAAACAGCAGGGTAAACATAAACATGTAATATTTCACACATGTATACACATTCAACATTGCAGAACAAACAAGAAATAGACATATTCTCAGAACAATCATGAAATATATTTATCATATATTGTTCTAACATTTTTTTAATACATCTTCAATGGTTTACAAAAATGTATTTCATTCAAAAGATTACAACAATCTTCAAGTCAATTCCTAATCTATTTCTGGTCTGGTTCTTTGATAACAATGCCTTTGCCAGATTGGACTTGAGCTTTGACAGTGGCTTCAGCAGTTTCAGCAACAGCAGGCTTCTTGCCTTTTAAGTCCTTCTTCAACTCTTCTGCTTTGATTTTCTGCATTTCAAAATAGTGGTATGGCTTGGGGAAGTACTTGCTAGGCTCCACTGCAGTAGGAGGTAGCTTTCCCATCTTAGCCTTTCTTCTATATTAAACAATGGCCTCCTGTCTTATTTCATGTTTCCTCCATTCTACTTCAGAGAACCACTTGTTCCTTTCTTGAGCATTGTCCTTGGCAGCTTTCCAGGCAGTTAAAATTATATTTCTAGAGGTAGGGCTCCACTGTTCAAAATCTGGCCTTTGTTCTGCTTGTTCCCTAAACCTCTTCTTTGACAACCTTGCCTCTTCTTCTTTCTCTAATGCCTCTTACATTGCTGCAGAAATAGGCTGAACCACTTTATCCAGAATAACATTAGGCTTCCCTTCAGTTGGGCTATACATTGTCTGGACATCTGCTTGAATCATGTCAAAATCTGGAGGTGGATAAATCACTTGAGCTACCTCTGGTTGCTCACCTCCAAGATATGCAGTTTGAATCCCTGATTCAGCAACATTATCATCATCACAGAGTGGAGGATAGCCCTGTGTAGCTCTGATGGAGTTAGATATCCATTTGGCATGGTCAGAGCTAGCTTTGACTAATACTCTCTCCCCCTTTATGACTTCTCTGGCCATATGGTCTCTGACATCATCCTTTTGAAATCTTATTTGACTATCCAAATACCTGATTCCCTCTTTAAAGAATGGTTTCAGCTTTGCAAGTTGTTCAGAGATGACTTTCTGGGAATCTTTAATAGCAGACTTAACAGCAGTAAGTTCTTCCTGGAATACTTTATCAAATTCAGCTTTAGCAGCAGCAGTAGATGTTGAAGGTTCAGCAGTCTTATTCTTCAATTCAGTGACTATAGCATTGTGTGAAGCAGTCAAGTTGTCATTCATCCTTAACTGATTTTCCAGTACATACCCTTGCTTCAATGCTATATCATCTACCTGTGCTTTGATCTTCTCTTGGTGTGTTGCCAGATACACCACAGCATTTCCACCCTTGTGGAAGCATTCATTCATCTCCTTCTTATTAAGGTTCATCTCAAACCTTATAGACTTTATTTCTTGGGCCAGGTCAAACTGTAAAGTCTTCTGCCCTTCATCAACATAAGCCTCTATAGCCTTTCTTTGTTCATCCATTTTGATCTGCAGTGCAATCAGTAAAGCACTATAATCAACAGTTGGGGCTTGTTGAATTATAGGCTGTGGGGCTACAGATTGCAGAGCTTTCTTGTAACTCTGGCTTCTTCTTTTAAAAACATATAATTTCTTCCTTTTAGCCTTTGCAGCCTCATCTTCTTCAGATTCTGAAGTGCTGGCTATTTCAACCCTTTCCTTAGGGCTTGGAGGTTTGTCAGCTTGCACAGCAGTTGCCTTTTCAGTTTCTTGCCTAATAGGCTCTTCCAGAACTTCCATGTGCTCCCCCTCAGCAGCAGCACTCTTATCTTCAGCAGCAGCATCCTTGTCCATATCAAAATCTTCTTGATCTAGATTTAGGAATAGATCTTCCATTGTAAACTCTTGAGATGAAGAAGCTGGAGAAGTTCTTGGTTATTCAACTACTTGATCAGGAACCACTTCTAGGACAACAGATGTGTATTTGATAACAACATCTGATTCTTGGCTAGGCAGCTGAGTTTGCTGAGGAACATCAGACAAATCAGCATCTTTTATAAGATATTCTATAGTTTTTAAGGTCAGTGAGTACCTCTGGGATGATGATGGTGGCTTGCTCACTGTCCAGAGTAGATGATTGTTCTACAACTGGAGGCTCCCCCTGGCTTTGATCCCTGTGGATGGGGCTAGCCTGTGGTAGCTCCTCCTGGATCTCAGCAATATCTTCAGCAGCAGGGGTCTACTCCGCAGCCACTTCCTCTTGATCATCTAGAGTGAAAACAACTTGTTCTTCACTATCAGAACTGCTGGAGGACTCTTGTGCCACAACAGCAGTTTTTCTCTTCTTCTTTGGAGGAATCTCCTTCTCAGCAACTGTCTTTTCTGGGGTTGGTATTTCCTTGGACAACACCCTGTCCCATCTGGAAAATATCCGTTGATCCATCTTCCTCATGTGGTTGATCTTGCTTCCAGCAGCATTGCTCATTACCTCTGGTATTGTACCAGCTAGGTAGAGACTTATAATTCTGCCCAGATTGAGCTTCTTCAAGCTCTCCTTGATCTTGTCAAAAACCACTATTGACCAGTCTGTTTTCAGAGTGAAGATTATTCTTGTCATGATTTCAAACATGTAGGCAGACACTCTGTCATGCCCTCCAGTCTTGCTGAGTAAGACTTTTCCTACTATCTTAGACATGAACTTTCCTTGGTTATTCATGCCTTTTCTGTTGAATACAGATCATATCTTCATCTTAGGATCAAGACCACACCAGGTAAGAGCTTCCCTGGTCTTGGATACAGTTACTTCTTCTTCATCTTGTGTTTTAGGTAGCTGGAGTACCTTCCTCAGACTTTTTGGTGAAATCTTGACTTTAGATCCATGAACTCTGGATTTGATTCTATATCTAGAGTCATCTACAGCAGCTCCATTAAGGAATTCAAGAACTTCCTTCTTCTAAATCTTTGTTGGTTCTGAAACCAAGTATTCTAGTCCAGAATTGGCGACTAGGGTTACCACCGACTGGATTTCTTGATCAGCTTCATCGAACGCGCCGCGCACAAGCTCATAGCCTTCGTTAATGTTCTCCTCAAGCTTAGGAGCCATTAGGGTTTGGAGAATTAGTCTTTAGAAAAGAGAGATGTCGACACAGTAGTTTTGGTCTCGAAACTTTGAAAGCGTGTCGACAAACAAAGACAGAACCCTATTTATACCTGTCTAATTTTGAAGATGAACAGGCGGGACAGCTATCTTAGTATGTGTCGACACTGGCAATAAGTGTCGACACTGACTTATAATGTCTCGACACACATGTGTCGACACAAGTTTAGTCAACAGATTTTATGTGTCGACACTTGGTTATGTGTCGACACAACATAACTCGACACATTGTCGAGACTTTACTTAGAAAAATTCTGAGTAAAACTTAAGTGTCGACACCACATTGGATGTGTCGACACCTACAGGACATGTGTCGACACTAACATTCTGAAGTGTCGACACCAACATCCTAGATGTGTCGACACCTTTTTCTTGAAGTGTCGACACCACTATACTGTGTCGACATAGACTTGTCTATGTGTCGACACTTTTTTACTTAGCCAATTTTCTATTCTGTAAACTTAGTCTAAGTTTATCATTCGTAGTTCGATTTTGAATCTATTGAACTTAGCTTTTTCTAGGGGCTTAGTAAACATGTCAGCTATCTGATTATCAGTTTTAACATATTCAAGTGAAATATCTTCTCTTTCTACATGTTCTCTAAGAAAGTGATATTTAATCTCAATATGTTTTGTTCTACTATGAGATACAGGGTTATTAGCTATTGAAATAGCACTTGTAGAATCACAGTAAAGTGGAGTTCTACTTACCTGAAATCCATAGTTCTCTAGCTGATGTTGAATCCACAGAAGTTGAGCACATCAACTTCCTGCAGCCACATACTCTGACTCAGCTGTGGAGATAGCCACACTGGTTTGCTTCTTGCTACTCCATGAAATTAGTCTCCCACCTAGGAATTGACAGGTTCCAGTAGTACTCTTTCTATCCTCTTTGCATCCTGCAAAGTCTGCATCTGAATAACCTGTTAGATCAAAGTCTCCATTCCTAGGGTACCAGAGGCCTAGATAGGGAGTGCCCTTTAGATATCTCAAAATTCTCTTGACTACAGTCAAGTGAGACTCTTTAGGGCAGGCTTGATACCTTGCACAAACACATGTAGCATACATGATGTCTGGTCTACTAGCAGTCAAGTATAATAGGGAGCCAACTATCCCTCTATATAAGGTTTCATCTACAGGTTTCCCTGCATCATCCTTGCTAAGAGACATACTTGACCCCATAGGAGTCTTCATGGTACTGGATGAATCCATACCATACTTCCTTATGAGTTCTAGGGTGAACTTTGACTAACAAATGGACAAACCACTCTCAGTCTGTTTAACTTGGAGACCCAAGAAAAACTTCAGCTCTCCCATACTACTCATTTCAAACTGACCTTGCATAAGTTTTGCAAACTTTTTGCAAAGGCTGCTTTCAGTAGACCCAAATATAATGTCATCTACATATATTTGGACTACTATGACTTTGCCTCTAGATTCCCTAAGGAATAGAGTCTTATCTATTTTCCCCCTTGAGAACTTGTTCTCAATGAGGAAACTAGATAGGGTTTCATACCAAGCCCTAGGGGCTTGCTTTAACCCATATAAAGCTTTCCTAAGTCTATAGACATAATGAGGTAGAGTTGGATCAACAAAACCTGAAGGCTGCTCCACATAGACTTCTTCTTTCAAATTACCATTTAGGAATGCTGACTTGACATCCATTTGGTATACCTTGAATCCTTGATAGGTTGCATAGGCCAAGAACATTCTTATGGCTTCCAGTCTGGCTACTGGAGCAAAGGTTTGATCAAAATCAATACCTTCTTCTTGCCTATATCCTTTAGCAACCAGTCTAGCTTTATTCTTAATGATGACCCCTTGTTCATCCATCTTATTCCTGTAGATCCACTTAACTCCTATTACATTGTGGTCTTTAGGTTTAGGAACCAATTCTCAGACCTTGCACCTCTTGAACTGATTAAGCTCTTCTTGCATTGCTTCAGTCCATTGTGGATCCATTATTGCTTCTTCAAATCTTTTAGGTTCAACTTGAGACAAAAAGCTGGAATAGATTGCAGCATTCATGTTTCTACTCCTGGTTTGTACTCCTTGTCTTGGATCTCCAATAATCAGCTCTACTGGATGATCTCTAAGATGCCTGTGGGCTGGAGGCATCCTCACTTCAGGTTGAACCACTTCAGCATCAGCATCATGCTGTATACCTTAGATTTCTTCAGCAACTGGCACATGTAGTTCTCCCCCTGGACAGCAGCTACTCTCCTCTCCTTGCTGTCTTGCAGCAGGCACTTCTTCTATAGTCAGCTTGTCCATTGTCTTTGTCAAACCTGTGGGGCTGCATACATTGCTAGACAACTCATTATTAATAAGTTTTGTCTCATCAAAAACTACATGCACTGATTCTTCTACAACTTGTGTAGTCAAGTTGTAGACTCTATAAGCCTTACTATTATTGCTGTACCCAACAAAAATTTCCTCTTGGGACTTGGCAGCAAACTTAGTTAAGTAAGACTTCCCATTGTTAAGTATGAAGCATTTGCAACCAAAGATCCTGAAGTAGGATAGGTTTGGTTTCCTTCCTTTCACAACTTCATAGAGGGTCTTGTTTAGTCCTTTAGTGATGGTAGCCCTATTTATAACATGGCATGCAGTGTTAACTGCTTCAGCCCAGAAATACTCTGGCAGTGATGTATCACTCAGTAGGGTTCTACCAGCCTCAATCAAGGTCCTATTTTTCCTTTCAGCAATGTCATTTTGCTGAGGTGTTTTAGGTGAAGAGAATTCTTGAAATATCCCAAAGTCTTCGCACAGTTTTGTCATGCTATCAGACTGAAATTCAGTACCATGGTCACTTCTAATTCTGACCACAGTACTATTTAGTTCATTCTGAATTTGCTTAACAAAGCTGTAGAAGACACTAGGTGTTTCAGATTTCTGTCTTAAGAAGAACACCCAGGAAAACCTTGAGTAGTCATCTACAACTACAAGGGTATAGACCTTCCTACCTAAGCTGTGAACTGGCATTGGACCAAAGAGATCCAAATGCAAGAGGTACAAACACCTCACAGCATCTTTGTTATCTATGCTTCTAAAGGTGGATTTAGTCTGCTTGCCCTTCTGACAAGCTGAGCAAATGCCATCTTTAACACACTTAACTTGAGGACCATTCCTCACTAACTCTTTGCTAAAGAGTTTGCTAATAGTCTTGTAGTTAAGATGGGCTAGCCTCTTGTGCCATTTGACACAATGAGAGACTGTCTCATCAGCTACAAGACAAACTGGAGAACCATGGTTCTCAATCATAATGTCTAGGCAGTAGACATTCCTCTTCCTATAACCTGTCAAAATGATCTCTTGATCACTTGACCTCTTGATATGACAACCATTTTTAACAAATGAGATGTCATACCCTACATCACTTAATTGACTTATACTTATTAGGTTATGTTTCAACCCTTTAACATAAGCCACTTGAGTAATGGTAACTAAGTTTGAAGAAATGTTACCAAACCCTTTGATGATTCCTTTTTCAGAACCACCAAAGGTCACTTTAGGACCATTTTTGATTGGAATGTAGTCCTTTTGTAGTCCCCTAGTTCCAGTCATATGTCTGAAACATCCACTGTCCAAGTACCATGTAGGGGTATGACCACTTGGACTCACCTGCAAAACAAATTAATGAACCTTAGAACCCAAAGTATTCTTGGGTCCTTGGTGATTGTTAGTTTGCAATTTGACAAACCTACCTACTGGCTTTCCAACAGGTAGTTTGGAACTCACTTTGGCACTCACATTGTGCCAACAGTTTACTGCAAAATGGCCAACTTTGCCACAGCACCAACATTCAAATTTATTATACCTTTGCTTAGGTACTGCCTTGGTTGTCTTGACTACAGCAGGCTTGTTGAATGTTGGGGCTTTGCCCTTGAACTTATACTTGGACTGCTCAGTCCCTGCAGGTTTAACAAAACCCAGCCCAGTCTTGCCTTTATGATGAACAAATTCATCAATTAAGGGTAGCACTGATTTAGGTTTTGAAAACCTAGCAACAAGCTCTCTCTCTTTCTGAAGATTGATCTCCAGTCTCTTAATTTGATCATTCTTATAGGTGATAGTTCCCATCTGAATCACAGTAATGTGTTTCAGCCTGGCTACCTCATTCAGTTTTTGATCAAATTGCTTCTCAAAATCTGTTGCAGCAGCTTTAAGATCAGCAATTTCCTTTGCCTGACTTTTGGCTAGGGTCTTGCTTTTCTTGTAGGCTTACAACAGTACCTTATATTCATCTATAAGCTGATGAATATCTTCATCAGTCTCAGATACATTCTCATCACTTGATGAAGAAGAATCTCAATCTGAACTAGAACAAGAACCTGAATTTAAACTTGAACTTTGTACCTGACTGAGTCCTGGCTGCTCAAGGATTTTGGCACTTTCTGTCAATGTCATTAGCCCTTGGCAATGACTGTCTTCTTGTTCATAAATTGACTCCAAGATCTGCATGAATTCTTCCTCTTCTTCTTCAGCAAACAGCCCTATGTAGGCTTCAACCTCAGACTCAGTTTCTGAAGAAGAGATATCTGATAGAGTCTTCTCCTTCTTAGCAACAAAAGACTTTTCTTTCTTCCCTTTGAAGTGAGTCTTTTTCCTGTCACCAGATTCCTTTCTCTTCTCTGGACAATCTGCAATAACATGGCTCTGTCTATTGCAGCAATAGCAAACAATCTTTGAACCAGTTGTCTTGCTTGATTTTGTCCTTTTCTTGTCATTCTTTGAAGACCTCTTTTTCTGATAAAAGTCTTCCTTTCCTTGTGATGTAGAAGGCCTTGACCTCCACTGTTTCTTTTTCAAAAACTTCTGAAAGTGTCTAGTGAAAGCAACAAAGTCTTCATCACTTTCACTGCTCTTAGACTTTGTGCTGACAGACTCATCAGACTCTGATTCAACTACCTCTGGAGGTGGAGTTGAAGACTTATTCCTGCACTTTCTGGGAACTTCTGTCTTGAAAGCAACAGTTCTTTCTTTGTGCTCAGTCCTTGTTGATTTCTCCTCCTCTTTTCTCACTGTTAACTGCATTTCATAAGACAATAGCTTGCCAAACAGTGTGGGAGGAGGAATTTCCCCCAACTTAGCCATTTCTCTTATGGCACAGATCTTGGTGTCCCAATCTTTGGTTAGGGACCTTAGGAACTTGTCATTTAGTTCATAGTTACTGAACTCTCTTCCATAAGACATGAGTTCATTAACTATTCTGTAAAATTTCTTATAGCACTCAGTGATGCTATCACCCTTTCCTTGCCTAAAGCTTTCATACTCCTGATTTAGCAAGGACTTCCTATCTTGCCTAACTTCTTCAGAACCTTCCATATAGACAATGAGAGTATCCCACATCTCTTTTGCTGTTTTACAGTGAATTAAGTTCTGAAAAGTTGCATCATCAATGGCACTCACTATTATGTTTTGTGCTCTCTTGTCCATGGTGGCCAGGACAATTTCATCCTTAGTCATCTCAGAGAAATCCTTTGGAGTTCTCTGATTTACATCTAGAACTGAAATCTTCATAGGCACATAAGGCCCTTCCTTTACTGTGATGTAGATTCTAGGGTCTGAGGCCTCCATAAATAGCCTTACCCTTTCTTTCCAGATCCCAAAGATCTCCTTCCTGCATATGGGTAATTTCATGGAACCCAATTCCTTGTGATTCTCATAGGACCCCATGTTTCTTGATTTTCTTGAATGTCTTGAATCTGTGTTGTCCCTTACACTGAATCTGCCAAACAGGATCTCCTCAGACTGTTAGTCCTTGTATTGAGGAACCTCGCTTTGATACCACTTGAAAGATATGGTACCTAAACACCTAGAGGGGGGGGTGAATAGGTGACCTAATCCTTTTCTAACTTTGTTGGCAGCCAAACAGTTATATCACAGATTTCTGACTACTTTTGCACAGCAAACAGCAATAACAAAACATACACAGCTAATCCACAGCACAAACACAGCACAGCACACAATGTTTTATAGTGGTTCCCCAAGATATGGGTACATCCACTTTCCCCCTTCGCCTATCTAGCAGTGTACTAGATTCGGCCAAACTTCTCCACTGTCTCAGAACCCAAATTGGTTCCTACACCTCAGGCCCAAAGCCTTACAACTCAGCTTTATCCCAAAGCCTGCACTCAGCCAATCAAGGCCTACACTCAGCCAACCAAGGCCTACACTCAGCCAACAAGGCCTACACTCAGAGATCTCTATCTCCTACACTCAGACTAACAAGCCCTACCCTCAGTCTTTATAAATATAGGCTTACAATCACTCAGATCCAATGGATCCTACAAGTTAAAAATGTAATACAAATAATAACTCTACAACTCAGAATTAAAGGAGGGGAGTTGAGAGATTCTTGATGAGTTCTTGGAAGAACTCAGCTGGATTCACCCTGACTTAGCTTTCTTCAAAGCTTCTTGAGTAGAACTGAATAAGGCTGAATCCTCTGCAGTTGTTCCTTGACCTCTGCCACTTAAGATCCAGACTGAATCTGAATCCTTCTTCTCAGCTTAGTTCCAAAGGCTGATTTCTTGGATGGAGCCCTCTCTCTCCAACTTCTTAGATCTGCACTTTAACTGCTAGATCTTCTTGTGTTGATACTCTTTGTATTACTTCAATAATTACTTCAACAACTCTTAACCACTTTAAACAACTTTGAACTTCTTTCAACAACAGTTTCTGTAAACTGTAGGTGCCTATTTATAGGCTTTCTTCATGGTAACCGGCTGGACCGATTCATAACTGACTTCTGACATCTCTGGCAGTTGTTGTAGACTGGCTGGAACGGCAGCTGTCAAGTCATCCAGTCACTTCTTGAAAATCTCTAACTGTCTGTAAGTGTCGAGACTTTCTGTCTTTAAGTGTCGACACTTATAGTCCAAGTGTCAACACATGTTGTGTAAGTGTCGACACAAGTCTACAAGGTGTCGACACAACTCCTTGTATGTCTCGACACAGATTCTTCTGCATGTGTCGACACTGAAATTGAGTGTCGACACAAGTACTTGTTCTTCTAGCTTTTGCTGAATTCTTCTATGTGTCGACACATCTCCTTTGTGTCGACACATCTTCTTGTGTTGAATCTGTCACGTGTCGACACTGCTTCTTGGTGTCGACACATAGTCTTCTATGTTGAATCTTGCTGAGTGTCGACACAGCTCCTTGTGTCGACACACCTTCTTGTTGTTGAGACTTCAGCTGAGTGTCGACACATTCCCATAGTGTCGACACTTGTACTTAGAATAATTTGTTGTTCTTTCTATTCTTTGCTAAGTGTCGACACAGCTCCATGTGTCGGCACTTTCTTCCAGTGTTGAGTCTTCAGCTGTGTGTCGACACATTGTTCTGGGTGTCGACACATACTTCAAATGTTGACTCTTCTATTGAGTGTCGACACATTGTGTTGAGTGTCGACACATGCTTCAAGTGTTGACTCTTCTGCTTAGTGTCGACACATTGTGTTGAGTGTCGACACTTGTACTTAGACTCTGCAGAGTTTTGCTGAGTGTCGACACAGCTCCAAGTGTCGACACTTTCTGATGTAGACACAGCTTCACTGGGTGTCGACACAGCTCCTTGTGTCGACACTTTCTGTCTGCACTTTTCTTCACTGAGTGTCGACACAGCTCCAAGTGTCGACACTTTCTGTCTGGTGTCGACTCTGCATCCCAGGTGTCGACACAATGACTCCAAGTGTCGACACTGCTTGTCTGGGTGTCGACACAAGCTTTCTTAAGTGTCGACACTTTCCCTCTGGGTGTCGACACATGGACTTAGAAACTTTTTTGCTTCAGTCCAGTGATTTCTTAACCTGCACAAGTAACTCAAACATACATCAAATACATTATGATGTATATCATTGAGTTGGGTGAGGCTTCTTCAAATCAGGTACATTTGACCAATGTACCCAACATCCCTTCTGCGACTTCGGCAAACCGGGCAAAAAAATCCATAGATATGTCGTCAAATTTCCATTCTGGGATAGGTAGGGGCTTCAAGAAACCTCCGGGCTTTTGGCATTCTGCCTTCACCAATGCACAAGTACGGCATGTAACGCCCCGAATTTTGTGTGCGAGTCGGTCGCGGAAAAAGAGTTTTTGGTGCCTGTAGGGGTACACGGCCTAGGACACGGGCGTGTCCAAGGCCGTGTCTGGCTGGTGATTTTTTTTGGCCGTTTCCAACCCGAGAAGGACACGGCCAGAAACACGGCCGGATGACACGGGCGTGTCATCCGACACGGGCGTGTGCCAACCCGTGTCCAGACCCGTGTCCTGAGGGGTCGTGTCCGTTGCCGTGGCGGTTATGCGTGACACGCCATCGAACACGGGCGTGTCGAGGAACCCGACACGGGCGTGTCAGGTCAGACACGGGCGTGTCTTGGCCCGTGTGCGTTTCTCAGTTCGACGATCGTGCCTGGATCGAGGCACACGGCCTTGGACACGGCCGTGTGCCAAGCCGTGTGCGGCCCAGGTCAGGGGAATTTTGTGCAGATCCGAGCCATTCGTTTCCTTTAATTTAGATCCGACGGCCCAGATTAAATTATGCTCTGTTAAGGCCGGGAATAGGGAGTTATTCCCTCATTTTTCTCTCCAAAGTTCTCCCCTTCCAAAGTGAGAGAGAAGAGGAAGAAGAAGGAGGTTTCCGGCCGCCGGCGGAGCATCGGAGCACCGTTTCGAAATCGGAGAGCGGATCCGTGGAGGGAAGGTCATTGCGAAGAGTTCTAACCGCGTAGTTTTTCCATGGCGCCAAAACGGACTACAAGGGTAACGATTCTCAACTCGAGCGCTTGAATCTCTTTCTTTCTGCATAGGGAATCCCGCTCCCGCGAGTATGCGGTGAGTGCGTGGTGTTCCTTGGGGTTGACGAGAATAGTCCCCCTTGTGTTGCATGTAGAGCCCGGAATCGTAAGTACGGGCATAGGCATTGTGTGTGAAGCCTACCCGGACGTGTTTTGTCTGGATCGGTGATGTTGCATTTGATATGGTTTTGCCGGAGAAGACTCCGTGCTTTGGATTTTTCGGGTTTCCACGCGGTAGATTGCAGCAGGGATCCTTGAAGGTTAGCTTCAAGGCGCACCTGGAAAATTGAGCGGAAACGTGTTCTGCTAACTTGGCGGTCTGGGAACCGGCCTTGATCATAACTGGGTTATGAGACTGTTTTGGAAGATTTGGGATCCGAGAGAAGCTTGGCCCGCGCAAAGTTCCTTAAATTGGACATGCGGCGTGAGCAACGGGCAAGTGGAATTGGACCTAGGCTATGTGGTTCGGTGCGAGAGACCCGAAGACGGGGACTGGCCGTTGGCATAGTCGGAGCCTTAGACGGTGGTCAGAAAGGCTAAATGCTCACATGTTGTTGCCATCCTGGGGTGGTGGTGGATGCACTGATGGGTCAGGGTCCACCATGAATGTGCCCTGAGTGCACGGGGTGTTTGGCCGTGCGAGCCTACACCTGTGGCGAATTATAATTGCGCTTTATAAATATTGTTGGCTAATGCTTTGCAGGGAAAGAGCACCGCCGTCCCGAGTAAGGGGCGGGGTCGTTATAATTTGGTCGGCTTTTAGCTGACCGTTGCTTTATTTGCCACCGTGCGGTGGTATGTGCTTGCAGGTGCTGCGGAGCCGAGCGCCAAATAGCGGGCTGGAGCCCATGTTGCTGTGCTGGCCCTAGAAGGCCGTAGAATAGTTGTTTTTACATTTCTCATGTGTGGCCGGCCTGCGAGCCGATGTATGTAAGGCATGTTATATTTATGAACATTTGTAAGGCCATAAGGTCATGTACCTATTTCAGTGTATTTGGGGTTCGTTCTTGTAGTTGTAAATGTGGACATTCATATTTGATGGATTTAAGTTTGGGTTCTTCAACTTTAAAAATCTTCCGCTAGAATGCTCTGTGATTAGGACGAGTAGTCTTAATTAGATGGTTTGATTTATTCATTTAGTAACCCTTCCGACTGTCTGTGGTATATGGCGTCGGGTTCCAGCTGGACCTTCTGTTATATGCCATGTGACGGATGGGGGTGTTACAATTTGGTATCAGACTTCTGGTTACGGTCAAGCTTAAATGAATTCGTGGGCGAATTCTTTTAAGGGGTGGTGAGCACATGTGTGCGTCATCGTTATAACAATAAAAAGAACCCATGAATGTCCACTTAGGAATGAAAATACACTTGTTCTGTGGAACCTGAGTGTTCCAATGATTGCTTTTAGCAATTTGTTTGTCGCCTAATCGTGTGTCTTTGCTTTTATAGGCAGCTAGGAGCGGTGCTGGTCAGTCAGAGCGTCCGCAATCAGCGGAAAGTAGTGCACCAAGGGACGTGCCTGCTACACCTCCTTCAGCGGAAACCATCAGGATGGTGGCTGAAGCCGTGTTCGCAATGATAAATGCCCAACCTGCAGGGCAAATGCATCGCGCACCTCCTGCGGATGAGCAAGAACCGGTTAGGGCGGCAGAGCCGAGAGTGGTGGAACGCGCAGCAGTTGAGTTAGTAGAGCCGAGGAGAACTACGGAGAGGCAGCTAAAGCATGTGATGGGCTTTAATCCTCCGAGGTTTAATGGGGTTGGAACACCAACTCAAGCTGAGGACTGGCTCTCTTCCATAAAAAGGGTGTTGACGGCCACAATGACTGAGGAGTGGCAGAAGACCACCATAGCGACTTTCCTTTTGGAAGGTGAGGCGAGGCTGTGGTGGGACGAGTTGGAGTTTCATCTTCTAGTGGGAAGGCAACTTGCGGATGTGCCGATAGAAGAATTTTCAAGACTGTTCCTAGCCAGATTTGTACCTTCTGCTCAGAGGTTGGAGATGGAGAATCAATTTCTTGGGTTGACTCAGGGATCCAGAAGCGTGGACGAATATCTGCATGAGTTCACACGGTTGGGTCGTTATGCTGGTGCTATGTTTTCTGAAGAAGAGAGGAAGACCAACCGATTCTATGAGGGACTTCGTGGCGATTTACAGTTACTCCTTGCTGGGCCTAAGGCGCAGGGCTTCCTAGCCTTGGTCAATTCGGCCCGATCGTTGGAAAAGGTTGCGAAGAAAGTTCAAGAGAAGAGGGACCCAGGAGAAAGGAAGACCGAGTTCAAGGTGCCAAGTCACAAGACAGGTTTCCGCAGATGGAACAAGAAGCGGAGGACTTCAAACTCAGCCCCTTCGGCTGATGCATCGGGGGCAACTACAAGTCGAGTCCCCGGAGCTTGCTACAACTGCGGGAAGATGGGGCATTTTGCTCGGGAGTGTTGGAGCGGACGTCCAAAGTCCGAGAGGAGACCTGGAGCGACTTATGAGGAGAAAGGGAAGGCGGTGGAGTCAACCGCATCCCATCATGCTCCAGCCCAGCCTAGAGTTTACAACCTTGGTCTACAGGAGGCCATTAAGCAAGCAGACGTGGTAACAGGTATGAATTAAATTATAGTGGTTTAACTTTTATAGTTGTTACCTTCGTATTTGTTAGCTTACGTTTGTTAATGCTAGGCTTTGTGTTAATCTTTGGGTTTCCGGCGAGAGCCCTTTTTGATACGGGGGCATCACATTCCTTCTTGTCTGAAAAGTTTATATCGCGCATCGGAGTTCCGTTCTCGATGGCAGAAAACAAGTTGGATGTGTTGTTGCCTAATGGGTGCTCAATGCGTGCGGATAGGATTTGTGTTGTGAAGATTCAGATTGGAGACCGGGAGTTTGATTTGCGGGCGTTGGTTCTACCATTAGTGGAGTTCGACGTAATTTTCGGTATGGATTGGCTCTCGGAGCAGAGTGCATGTATTGATTGCAACCGTAAAGAAGTCAAGTTGGGTCTGGACACTGGTGTAGAGGCTACTTTTGCGGGCATGAAGGGGTCAGGGAAAGTTCTGATATCGGCCCTTCAGGCGTTTAAGGCAGTTCGGTCTGGGGCAGAACTGTATGTCACTCTAGTGCAGACTTCGACGCCTAAACCTAGTGTGGGCAACATCCCAGTTGTGTCCGAGTATCCTGATGTGTTTCCAGATGATCTCCCAGGAGCCCCTCCTCAGCGGGAGATAGACTTTACTATAGAGCTCGTACCGGGTGCCAAACCGGTGTCACGCTCCCCCTATCGGATAGCCCCGAGAGAAATGGCAGAGTTGAAGGTGCAACTGCAGGAGTTGCTAGAGCAAGGTTATGTGCGTCCAAGTTCGTCGCCTTGGAGCGCACCAGTTCTCTTTGTTAAGAAGAAAGATGGGAGCTTGCGGCTTTGTATCGATTATCGGGAATTGAACAAACTTACGGAGAAGAACAAATATCCAATCCCGAGGATTGACGATCTATTTGATCAGTTGGTTGGGTCAACTGTATATTCGAAGTTAGATTTGAAGTCCGGTTATTATCAGTTGAGGATAAGGGAGAGCGACATTCCAAAGACAGCATTCAGTACGCGGTTTGGGCATTTTGAGTTCACAGTCATGCCGTTTGGGTTGACGAATGCTCCATCCGTGTTTATGGATCTGATGAATAGGACGTTCAGAGAATACTTGGATCAGTTTGTGATAGTATTCATCGATGATATCCTGGTGTATTCGCGGTGCGAGGAGGATCATTACAAGCATTTACACATGGTGTTGGAGACATTGAGGAAAAGTCAGTTGTATGCAAAGTTCTCCAAGTGTGAGTTCTGGTTATCCTCGATAGCGTTCCTTGGTCATGTTGTCAGTGGAGAAGGAATAGCTGTGGATCCGGCAAAGATAGTGGCGATACGGGAGTGGCCTACTTTGACTACAGTGGCAGAGGTCCGGAGTTTTCTGGGGCTTGCTGGCTACTACAGGCGCTTCGTAGAGAACTTCTCGCGGATAGCACTACCACTCACGACGTTGACAAGGAAGGATCAGAAGTTTGTGTGGTCTTCGGAGTGCGAACAGGCTTTTGTAGAGTTGAAGAGGCGGTTAACCACGGCGCCTATTTTATGTTCGCCAAGTGGTACCGAAGGGTTCGAGATTTATAGTGATGCTTCAGGCAGTGGTTTGGGCTGTGTTCTGCTACAGCATGGGAGAGTGATAGCTTATGGTTCACGACAATTGAAGGTTCACGAGAGGAATTATCCGGTCCACGACTTAGAGTTAGCGGCCGTGATTTTTGCTCTAAAGCTTTGGAGGCACTATCTGTACGGTGTGAAGGTAGATATTTACACCGATCATAAGAGTTTGAAGTACCTATTGGATCAAAAAGATCTGAACATGAGGCAGAGGAGGTGGATGGAGTTCTTAGGGGACTACACCTTCAAGATACACTATGTGCCTGGGAAGGGAAATGTAGTGGCGGATGCGTTGAGTCGTAAGATTCCCGCACAAGCCAACTGGTTATCAGTGCATGATAAGAGATTGGTCCAAGAGTTGGAGGCATTGGAGATATCTTGCGTTGACAAGCAGTCTAGTGCCGAGGCGAAACTGTTTTGGACAGAGGTGCAGTGTGACCTAGCGGATAGAGTTCGGCGGGCTTTGGTTCAGGATAGCAGCATGAAGCAAATCCTAGATGGATCTTTGGATGGGTCAAATTCCCAGTTTGTGGTTGAAGATGGGTTGCTAAGGAAGGACGGTCGTCTATGCGTTCCTAGTGCGGATAATATTCGGGAGGAGTTGATGTATGAGGCTCATCATACCAAATACTCAATCCACCCGGGAAGCACGAAGATGTATAGAGACATGAAGAAATTATTCTGGTGGCCGGGTTTGAAGAAGGATGTGGCGCTTTATGTGGCCAAGTGCCGTACTTGTGCATTAGTGAAGGCGGAATGCCAGAAGCCCGGAGGTTTCTTGAAATCACTTCCTATCCCAGAATGGAAGTTTGACGACATATCTATGGATTTTGTGCACGGTTTGCCGAAGTCGCAGAAAGGAAATGACGCCATTTGGGTGGTCGTTGATAGATTGACAAAGGTGTCGCACTTTATCCCAGTGAGAAAGGAGGATCCAGTGGAAAAGTTAGCCAAACTCTACGTGGATAATATTGTACGACTACATGGTGTGCCTCGCAGTATTGTTAGTGATCGTGATGGACGCTTCACGTCAAATGACTGGAGGTTGGTGCATGGTCTGTTGGGTACTAAGCTAAAGTTCAGCACAGCCTTTCACCCACAGACAGATGGCCAAACCGAGAGAGTCAACAGAATTATGGAGGACATGCTTCGCATGTGCGTCCTAGATTTCGGGAAGCATTGGGAGGATCACCTGTACATGGTGGAGTTTGCGTACAACAATAGCTTTCAGGCAAGCATTGGAATGGCGCCTTTTGAAGCTTTGTATGGGAGGAAGTGCCGTACGCCGTTGTCTTGGTTGGAGGCAGGCGAATCAAAGTTGTATAAACGTCAAGCGGTGGAAGATGTCACTTCAATGATACGGACAATTCAGGAAAGGCTGAAGATTGCTCAGGATAGACAGTCAAAGTACTACAATGCCAAACATAGAAATGTAGAGTTCAACGTTGGCGACATGGTGTATTTAAAAATCAAGCCGTTCAAGGGTGTATCGCGGGTTCGACGCTTGAAGAAGCTGAGTCCGAGATACCTTGGACCATTTGAAATCCTGGAGCGTGTCGGCGAGGCGGCGTATAGATTAAAGCTGTCGACGGAGTTGAGTGGGCTGCATGATGTATTCCACGTATCAGTGTTGCGTAAGGCAGTTCAGGAGGCTTCGCAGATCATTGCAGACGATCAGGTACCGGTTGATTATGAGTTAACAACAAGAGTCAGACCAGTACGAATTGAAGATGTTGCAGTCAAACGACTCCGCAACAAGGAGGTCAGAATGGTTAAAGTCCGTTGGGATAATTGCGGACGTGAGGAGCTTTCTTGGGAGCGAGAGCAAGCTATGTTGGAGGAATACCCCGAGTTATTCCACTCAGGTATCATTTAACTTTTGTGTACCTTTGCTTAATTTCGGGACGAAATTCCTTAAGTGGGGGAGATTTGTAACGCCCCGAATTTTGTGTGCGAGTCGGTCGCGGAAAAAGAGTTTTTGGTGCCTGTAGGGGTACACGGCCTAGGACACGGGCGTGTCCAAGGCCGTGTCTGGCTGGTGATTTTTTTTGGCCGTTTCCAACCCGAGAAGGACACGGCCAGAAACACGGCCGGATGACACGGGCGTGTCATCCGACACGGGCGTGTGCCAACCCGTGTCCAGACCCGTGTCCTGAGGGGTCGTGTCCGTTGCCGTGGCGGTTATGCGTGACACGCCATCGAACACGGGCGTGTCGAGGAACCCGACACGGGCGTGTCAGGTCAGACACGGGCGTGTCTTGGCCCGTGTGCGTTTCTCAGTTCGACGATCGTGCCTGGATCGAGGCACACGGCCTTGGACACGGCCGTGTGCCAAGCCGTGTGCGGCCCAGGTCAGGGGAATTTTGTGCAGATCCGAGCCATTCGTTTCCTTTAATTTAGATCCGACGGCCCAGATTAAATTATGCTCTGTTAAGGCCGGGAATAGGGAGTTATTCCCTCATTTTTCTCTCCAAAGTTCTCCCCTTCCAAAGTGAGAGAGAAGAGGAAGAAGAAGGAGGTTTCCGGCCGCCGGCGGAGCATCGGAGCACCGTTTCGAAATCGGAGAGCGGATCCGTGGAGGGAAGGTCATTGCGAAGAGTTCTAACCGCGTAGTTTTTCCATGGCGCCAAAACGGACTACAAGGGTAACGATTCTCAACTCGAGCGCTTGAATCTCTTTCTTTCTGCATAGGGAATCCCGCTCCCGCGAGTATGCGGTGAGTGCGTGGTGTTCCTTGGGGTTGACGAGAATAGTCCCCCTTGTGTTGCATGTAGAGCCCGGAATCGTAAGTACGGGCATAGGCATTGTGTGTGAAGCCTACCCGGACGTGTTTTGTCTGGATCGGTGATGTTGCATTTGATATGGTTTTGCCGGAGAAGACTCCGTGCTTTGGATTTTTCGGGTTTCCACGCGGTAGATTGCAGCAGGGATCCTTGAAGGTTAGCTTCAAGGCGCACCCGGAAAATTGAGCGGAAACGTGTTCTGCTAACTTGGCGGTCTGGGAACCGGCCTTGATCATAACTGGGTTATGAGACTGTTTTGGAAGATTTGGGATCCGAGAGAAGCTTGGCCCGCGCAAAGTTCCTTAAATTGGACATGCGGCGTGAGCAACGGGCAAGTGGAATTGGACCTAGGCTATGTGGTTCGGTGCGAGAGACCCGAAGACGGGGACTGGCCGTTGGCATAGTCGGAGCCTTAGACGGTGGTCAGAAAGGCTAAATGCTCACATGTTGTTGCCATCCTGGGGGTGGTGGTGGATGCACTGATGGGTCAGGGTCCACCATGAATGTGCCCTGAGTGCACGGGGTGTTTGGCCGTGCGAGCCTACACCTGTGGCGAATTATAATTGCGCTTTATAAATATTGTTGGCTAATGCTTTGCAGGGAAAGAGCACCGCCGTCCCGAGTAAGGGGCGGGGTCGTTATAATTTGGTCGGCTTTTAGCTGACCGTTGCTTTATTTGCCACCGTGCGGTGGTATGTGCTTGCAGGTGCTGCGGAGCCGAGCGCCAAATAGCGGGCTGGAGCCCATGTTGCTGTGCTGGCCCTAGAAGGCCGTAGAATAGTTGTTTTTACATTTCTCATGTGTGGCCGGCCTGCGAGCCGATGTATGTAAGGCATGTTATATTTATGAACATTTGTAAGGCCATAAGGTCATGTACCTATTTCAGTGTATTTGGGGTTCGTTCTTGTAGTTGTAAATGTGGACATTCATATTTGATGGATTTAAGTTTGGGTTCTTCAACTTTAAAAATCTTCCGCTAGAATGCTCTGTGATTAGGACGAGTAGTCTTAATTAGATGGTTTGATTTATTCATTTAGTAACCCTTCCGACTGTCTGTGGTATATGGCGTCGGGTTCCAGCTGGACCTTCTGTTATATGCCATGTGACGGATGGGGGTGTTACAATTTGGTATCAGACTTCTGGTTACGGTCAAGCTTAAATGAATTCGTGGGCGAATTCTTTTAAGGGGTGGTGAGCACATGTGTGCGTCATCGTTATAACAATAAAAAGAACCCATGAATGTCCACTTAGGAATGAAAATACACTTGTTCTGTGGAACCTGAGTGTTCCAATGATTGCTTTTAGCAATTTGTTTGTCGCCTAATCGTGTGTCTTTGCTTTTATAGGCAGCTAGGAGCGGTGCTGGTCAGTCAGAGCGTCCGCAATCAGCGGAAAGTAGTGCACCAAGGGACGTGCCTGCTACACCTCCTTCAGCGGAAACCATCAGGATGGTGGCTGAAGCCGTGTTCGCAATGATAAATGCCCAACCTGCAGGGCAAATGCATCGCGCACCTCCTGCGGATGAGCAAGAACCGGTTAGGGCGGCAGAGCCGAGAGTGGTGGAACGCGCAGCAGTTGAGTTAGTAGAGCCGAGGAGAACTACGGAGAGGCAGCTAAAGCATGTGATGGGCTTTAATCCTCCGAGGTTTAATGGGGTTGGAACACCAACTCAAGCTGAGGACTGGCTCTCTTCCATAAAAAGGGTGTTGACGGCCACAATGACTGAGGAGTGGCAGAAGACCACCATAGCGACTTTCCTTTTGGAAGGTGAGGCGAGGCTGTGGTGGGACGAGTTGGAGTTTCATCTTCTAGTGGGAAGGCAACTTGCGGATGTGCCGATAGAAGAATTTTCAAGACTGTTCCTAGCCAGATTTGTACCTTCTGCTCAGAGGTTGGAGATGGAGAATCAATTTCTTGGGTTGACTCAGGGATCCAGAAGCGTGGACGAATATCTGCATGAGTTCACACGGTTGGGTCGTTATGCTGGTGCTATGTTTTCTGAAGAAGAGAGGAAGACCAACCGATTCTATGAGGGACTTCGTGGCGATTTACAGTTACTCCTTGCTGGGCCTAAGGCGCAGGGCTTCCTAGCCTTGGTCAATTCGGCCCGATCGTTGGAAAAGGTTGCGAAGAAAGTTCAAGAGAAGAGGGACCCAGGAGAAAGGAAGACCGAGTTCAAGGTGCCAAGTCACAAGACAGGTTTCCGCAGATGGAACAAGAAGCGGAGGACTTCAAACTCAGCCCCTTCGGCTGATGCATCGGGGGCAACTACAAGTCGAGTCCCCGGAGCTTGCTACAACTGCGGGAAGATGGGGCATTTTGCTCGGGAGTGTTGGAGCGGACGTCCAAAGTCCGAGAGGAGACCTGGAGCGACTTATGAGGAGAAAGGGAAGGCGGTGGAGTCAACCGCATCCCATCATGCTCCAGCCCAGCCTAGAGTTTACAACCTTGGTCTACAGGAGGCCATTAAGCAAGCAGACGTGGTAACAGGTATGAATTAAATTACAGTGGTTTAACTTTTATAGTTGTTACCTTCGTATTTGTTAGCTTACGTTTGTTAATGCTAGGCTTTGTGTTAATCTTTGGGTTTCCGGCGAGAGCCCTTTTTGATACGGGGGCATCACATTCCTTCTTGTCTGAAAAGTTTATATCGCGCATCGGAGTTCCGTTCTCGATGGCAGAAAACAAGTTGGATGTGTTGTTGCCTAATGGGTGCTCAATGCGTGCGGATAGGATTTGTGTTGTGAAGATTCAGATTGGAGACCGGGAGTTTGATTTGCGGGCGTTGGTTCTACCATTAGTGGAGTTCGACGTAATTTTCGGTATGGATTGGCTCTCGGAGCAGAGTGCATGTATTGATTGCAACCGTAAAGAAGTCAAGTTGGGTCTGGACACTGGTGTAGAGGCTACTTTTGCGGGCATGAAGGGGTCAGGGAAAGTTCTGATATCGGCCCTTCAGGCGTTTAAGGCAGTTCGGTCTGGGGCAGAACTGTATGTCACTCTAGTGCAGACTTCGACGCCTAAACCTAGTGTGGGCAACATCCCAGTTGTGTCCGAGTATCCTGATGTGTTTCCAGATGATCTCCCAGGAGCCCCTCCTCAGCGGGAGATAGACTTTACTATAGAGCTCGTACCGGGTGCCAAACCGGTGTCACGCTCCCCCTATCGGATAGCCCCGAGAGAAATGGCAGAGTTGAAGGTGCAACTGCAGGAGTTGCTAGAGCAAGGTTATGTGCGTCCAAGTTCGTCGCCTTGGAGCGCACCAGTTCTCTTTGTTAAGAAGAAAGATGGGAGCTTGCGGCTTTGTATCGATTATCGGGAATTGAACAAACTTACGGAGAAGAACAAATATCCAATCCCGAGGATTGACGATCTATTTGATCAGTTGGTTGGGTCAACTGTATATTCGAAGTTAGATTTGAAGTCCGGTTATTATCAGTTGAGGATAAGGGAGAGCGACATTCCAAAGACAGCATTCAGTACGCGGTTTGGGCATTTTGAGTTCACAGTCATGCCGTTTGGGTTGACGAATGCTCCATCCGTGTTTATGGATCTGATGAATAGGACGTTCAGAGAATACTTGGATCAGTTTGTGATAGTATTCATCGATGATATCCTGGTGTATTCGCGGTGCGAGGAGGATCATTACAAGCATTTACACATGGTGTTGGAGACATTGAGGAAAAGTCAGTTGTATGCAAAGTTCTCCAAGTGTGAGTTCTGGTTATCCTCGATAGCGTTCCTTGGTCATGTTGTCAGTGGAGAAGGAATAGCTGTGGATCCGGCAAAGATAGTGGCGATACGGGAGTGGCCTACTTTGACTACAGTGGCAGAGGTCCGGAGTTTTCTGGGGCTTGCTGGCTACTACAGGCGCTTCGTAGAGAACTTCTCGCGGATAGCACTACCACTCACGACGTTGACAAGGAAGGATCAGAAGTTTGTGTGGTCTTCGGAGTGCGAACAGGCTTTTGTAGAGTTGAAGAGGCGGTTAACCACGGCGCCTATTTTATGTTCGCCAAGTGGTACCGAAGGGTTCGAGATTTATAGTGATGCTTCAGGCAGTGGTTTGGGCTGTGTTCTGCTACAGCATGGGAGAGTGATAGCTTATGGTTCACGACAATTGAAGGTTCACGAGAGGAATTATCCGGTCCACGACTTAGAGTTAGCGGCCGTGATTTTTGCTCTAAAGCTTTGGAGGCACTATCTGTACGGTGTGAAGGTAGATATTTACACCGATCATAAGAGTTTGAAGTACCTATTGGATCAAAAAGATCTGAACATGAGGCAGAGGAGGTGGATGGAGTTCTTAGGGGACTACACCTTCAAGATACACTATGTGCCTGGGAAGGGAAATGTAGTGGCGGATGCGTTGAGTCGTAAGATTCCCGCACAAGCCAACTGGTTATCAGTGCATGATAAGAGATTGGTCCAAGAGTTGGAGGCATTGGAGATATCTTGCGTTGACAAGCAGTCTAGTGCCGAGGCGAAACTGTTTTGGACAGAGGTGCAGTGTGACCTAGCGGATAGAGTTCGGCGGGCTTTGGTTCAGGATAGCAGCATGAAGCAAATCCTAGATGGATCTTTGGATGGGTCAAATTCCCAGTTTGTGGTTGAAGATGGGTTGCTAAGGAAGGACGGTCGTCTATGCGTTCCTAGTGCGGATAATATTCGGGAGGAGTTGATGTATGAGGCTCATCATACCAAATACTCAATCCACCCGGGAAGCACGAAGATGTATAGAGACATGAAGAAATTATTCTGGTGGCCGGGTTTGAAGAAGGATGTGGCGCTTTATGTGGCCAAGTGCCGTACTTGTGCATTAGTGAAGGCGGAATGCCAGAAGCCCGGAGGTTTCTTGAAATCACTTCCTATCCCAGAATGGAAGTTTGACGACATATCTATGGATTTTGTGCACGGTTTGCCGAAGTCGCAGAAAGGAAATGACGCCATTTGGGTGGTCGTTGATAGATTGACAAAGGTGTCGCACTTTATCCCAGTGAGAAAGGAGGATCCAGTGGAAAAGTTAGCCAAACTCTACGTGGATAATATTGTACGACTGCATGGTGTGCCTCGCAGTATTGTTAGTGATCGTGATGGACGCTTCACGTCAAATGACTGGAGGTTGGTGCATGGTCTGTTGGGTACTAAGCTAAAGTTCAGCACAGCCTTTCACCCACAGACAGATGGCCAAACCGAGAGAGTCAACAGAATTATGGAGGACATGCTTCGCATGTGCGTCCTAGATTTCGGGAAGCATTGGGAGGATCACCTGTACATGGTGGAGTTTGCGTACAACAATAGCTTTCAGGCAAGCATTGGAATGGCGCCTTTTGAAGCTTTGTATGGGAGGAAGTGCCGTACGCCGTTGTCTTGGTTGGAGGCAGGCGAATCAAAGTTGTATAAACGTCAAGCGGTGGAAGATGTCACTTCAATGATACGGACAATTCAGGAAAGGCTGAAGATTGCTCAGGATAGACAGTCAAAGTACTACAATGCCAAACATAGAAATGTAGAGTTCAACGTTGGCGACATGGTGTATTTAAAAATCAAGCCGTTCAAGGGTGTATCGCGGGTTCGACGCTTGAAGAAGCTGAGTCCGAGATACCTTGGACCATTTGAAATCCTGGAGCGTGTCGGCGAGGCGGCGTATAGATTAAAGCTGTCGACGGAGTTGAGTGGGCTGCATGATGTATTCCACGTATCAGTGTTGCGTAAGGCAGTTCAGGAGGCTTCGCAGATCATTGCAGACGATCAGGTACCGGTTGATTATGAGTTAACAACAAGAGTCAGACCAGTACGAATTGAAGATGTTGCAGTCAAACGACTCCGCAACAAGGAGGTCAGAATGGTTAAAGTCCGTTGGGATAATTGCGGACGTGAGGAGCTTTCTTGGGAGCGAGAGCAAGCTATGTTGGAGGAATACCCCGAGTTATTCCACTCAGGTATCATTTAACTTTTGTGTACCTTTGCTTAATTTCGGGACGAAATTCCTTAAGTGGGGGAGATTTGTAACGCCCCGAATTTTGTGTGCGAGTCGGTCGCGGAAAAAGAGTTTTTGGTGCCTGTAGGGGTACACGGCCTAGGACACGGGCGTGTCCAAGGCCGTGTCTGGCTGGTGATTTTTTTTGGCCGTTTCCAACCCGAGAAGGACACGGCCAGAAACACGGCCGGATGACACGGGCGTGTCATCCGACACGGGCGTGTGCCAACCCGTGTCCAGACCCGTGTCCTGAGGGGTCGTGTCCGTTGCCGTGGCGGTTATGCGTGACACGCCATCGAACACGGGCGTGTCGAGGAACCCGACACGGGCGTGTCAGGTCAGACACGGGCGTGTCTTGGCCCGTGTGCGTTTCTCAGTTCGACGATCGTGCCTGGATCGAGGCACACGGCCTTGGACACGGCCGTGTGCCAAGCCGTGTGCGGCCCAGGTCAGGGGAATTTTGTGCAGATCCGAGCCATTCGTTTCCTTTAATTTAGATCCGACGGCCCAGATTAAATTATGCTCTGTTAAGGCCGGGAATAGGGAGTTATTCCCTCATTTTCTCTCCAAAGTTCTCCCCTTCCAAAGTGAGAGAGAAGAGGAAGAAGAAGGAGGTTTCCGGCCGCCGGCGGAGCATCGGAGCACCGTTTCGAAATCGGAGAGCGGATCCGTGGAGGGAAGGTCATTGCGAAGAGTTCTAACCGCGTAGTTTTTCCATGGCGCCAAAACGGACTACAAGGGTAACGATTCTCAACTCGAGCGCTTGAATCTCTTTCTTTCTGCATAGGGAATCCCGCTCCCGCGAGTATGCGGTGAGTGCGTGGTGTTCCTTGGGGTTGACGAGAATAGTCCCCCTTGTGTTGCATGTAGAGCCCGGAATCGTAAGTACGGGCATAGGCATTGTGTGTGAAGCCTACCCGGACGTGTTTTGTCTGGATCGGTGATGTTGCATTTGATAAGGTTTTGCCGGAGAAGACTCCGTGCTTTGGATTTTTCGGGTTTCCACGCGGTAGATTGCAGCAGGGATCCTTGAAGGTTAGCTTCAAGGCGCACCCGGAAAATTGAGCGGAAACGTGTTCTGCTAACTTGGCGGTCTGGGAACCGGCCTTGATCATAACTGGGTTATGAGACTGTTTTGGAAGATTTGGGATCCGAGAGAAGCTTGGCCCGCGCAAAGTTCCTTAAATTGGACATGCGGCGTGAGCAACGGGCAAGTGGAATTGGACCTAGGCTATGTGGTTCGGTGCGAGAGACCCGAAGACGGGGACTGGCCGTTGGCATAGTCGGAGCCTTAGACGGTGGTCAGAAAGGCTAAATGCTCACATGTTGTTGCCATCCTGGGGGTGGTGGTGGATGCACTGATGGGTCAGGGTCCACCATGAATGTGCCCTGAGTGCACGGGGTGTTTGGCCGTGCGAGCCTACACCTGTGGCGAATTATAATTGCGCTTTATAAATATTGTTGGCTAATGCTTTGCAGGGAAAGAGCACCGCCGTCCCGAGTAAGGGGCGGGGTCGTTATAATTTGGTCGGCTTTTAGCTGACCGTTGCTTTATTTGCCACCGTGCGGTGGTATGTGCTTGCAGGTGCTGCGGAGCCGAGCGCCAAATAGCGGGCTGGAGCCCATGTTGCTGTGCTGGCCCTAGAAGGCCGTAGAATAGTTGTTTTTACATTTCTCATGTGTGGCCGGCCTGCGAGCCGATGTATGTAAGGCATGTTATATTTATGAACATTTGTAAGGCCATAAGGTCATGTACCTATTTCAGTGTATTTGGGGTTCGTTCTTGTAGTTGTAAATGTGGACATTCATATTTGATGGATTTAAGTTTGGGTTCTTCAACTTTAAAAATCTTCCGCTAGAATGCTCTGTGATTAGGACGAGTAGTCTTAATTAGATGGTTTGATTTATTCATTTAGTAACCCTTCCGACTGTCTGTGGTATATGGCGTCGGGTTCCAGCTGGACCTTCTGTTATATGCCATGTGACGGATGGGGGTGTTACAATTTGGTATCAGACTTCTGGTTACGGTCAAGCTTAAATGAATTCGTGGGCGAATTCTTTTAAGGGGTGGTGAGCACATGTGTGCGTCATCGTTATAACAATAAAAAGAACCCATGAATGTCCACTTAGGAATGAAAATACACTTGTTCTGTGGAACCTGAGTGTTCCAATGATTGCTTTTAGCAATTTGTTTGTCGCCTAATCGTGTGTCTTTGCTTTTATAGGCAGCTAGGAGCGGTGCTGGTCAGTCAGAGCGTCCGCAATCAGCGGAAAGTAGTGCACCAAGGGACGTGCCTGCTACACCTCCTTCAGCGGAAACCATCAGGATGGTGGCTGAAGCCGTGTTCGCAATGATAAATGCCCAACCTGCAGGGCAAATGCATCGCGCACCTCCTGCGGATGAGCAAGAACCGGTTAGGGCGGCAGAGCCGAGAGTGGTGGAACGCGCAGCAGTTGAGTTAGTAGAGCCGAGGAGAACTACGGAGAGGCAGCTAAAGCATGTGATGGGCTTTAATCCTCCGAGGTTTAATGGGGTTGGAACACCAACTCAAGCTGAGGACTGGCTCTCTTCCATAAAAAGGGTGTTGACGGCCACAATGACTGAGGAGTGGCAGAAGACCACCATAGCGACTTTCCTTTTGGAAGGTGAGGCGAGGCTGTGGTGGGACGAGTTGGAGTTTCATCTTCTAGTGGGAAGGCAACTTGCGGATGTGCCGATAGAAGAATTTTCAAGACTGTTCCTAGCCAGATTTGTACCTTCTGCTCAGAGGTTGGAGATGGAGAATCAATTTCTTGGGTTGACTCAGGGATCTAGAAGCGTGGATGAATATCTGCATGAGTTCACACGGTTGGGTCGTTATGCTGGTGCTATGTTTTCTGAAGAAGAGAGGAAGACCAACCGATTCTATGAGGGACTTCGTGGCGATTTACAGTTACTCCTTGCTGGGCCTAAGGCGCAGGGCTTCCTAGCCTTGGTCAATTCGGCCCGATCGTTGGAAAAGGTTGCGAAGAAAGTTCAAGAGAAGAGGGACCCAGGAGAAAGGAAGACCGAGTTCAAGGTGCCAAGTCACAAGACAGGTTTCCGCAGATGGAACAAGAAGCGGAGGACTTCAAACTCAGCCCCTTCGGCTGATGCATCGGGGGCAACTACAAGTCGAGTCCCCGGAGCTTGCTACAACTGCGGGAAGATGGGGCATTTTGCTCGGGAGTGTTGGAGCGGACGTCCAAAGTCCGAGAGGAGATCTGGAGCGACTTATGAGGAGAAAGGGAAGGCGGTGGAGTCAACCGCATCCCATCATGCTCCAGCCCAGCCTAGAGTTTACAACCTTGGTCTACAGGAGGCCATTAAGCAAGCAGACGTGGTAACAGGTATGAATTAAATTACAGTGGTTTAACTTTTATAGTTGTTACCTTCGTATTTGTTAGCTTACGTTTGTTAATGCTAGGCTTTGTGTTAATCTTTGGGTTTCCGGCGAGAGCCCTTTTTGATACGGGGGCATCACATTCCTTCTTGTCTGAAAAGTTTATATCGCGCATCGGAGTTCCGTTCTCGATGGCAGAAAACAAGTTGGATGTGTTGTTGCCTAATGGGTGCTCAATGCGTGCGGATAGGATTTGTGTTGTGAAGATTCAGATTGGAGACCGGGAGTTTGATTTGCGGGCGTTGGTTCTACCATTAGTGGAGTTCGACGTAATTTTCGGTATGGATTGGCTCTCGGAGCAGAGTGCATGTATTGATTGCAACCGTAAAGAAGTCAAGTTGGGTCTGGACACTGGTGTAGAGGCTACTTTTGCGGGCATGAAAGGGTCAGGGAAAGTTCTGATATCGACCCTTCAGGCGTTTAAGGCAGTTCGGTCTGGGGCAGAACTGTATGTCACTCTAGTGCAGACTTTGACGCCTAAACCTAGTGTGGGCAACATCCCAGTTGTGTCCGAGTATCCTGATGTGTTTCCAGATGATCTCCCAGGAGCCCCTCCTCAGCGGGAGATAGACTTTACTATAGAGCTCGTACCGGGTGCCAAACCGGTGTCACGCTCCCCCTATCGGATAGCCCCGAGAGAAATGGCAGAGTTGAAGGTGCAACTGCAGGAGTTGCTAGAGCAAGGTTATGTGCGTCCAAGTTCGTCGCCTTGGAGCGCACCAGTTCTCTTTGTTAAGAAGAAAGATGGGAGCTTGCGGCTTTGTATCGATTATCGGGAATTGAACAAACTTACGGAGAAGAACAAATATCCAATCCCGAGGATTGACGATCTATTTGATCAGTTGGTTGGGTCAACTGTATATTCGAAGTTAGATTTGAAGTCCGGTTATTATCAGTTGAGGATAAGGGAGAGCGACATTCCAAAGACAGCATTCAGTACGCGGTTTGGGCATTTTGAGTTCACAGTCATGCCGTTTGGGTTGACGAATGCTCCATCCGTGTTTATGGATCTGATGAATAGGACGTTCAGAGAATACTTGGATCAGTTTGTGATAGTATTCATCGATGATATCCTGGTGTATTCGCGGTGCGAGGAGGATCATTACAAGCATTTACACATGGTGTTGGAGACATTGAGGAAAAGTCAGTTGTATGCAAAGTTCTCCAAGTGTGAGTTCTGGTTATCCTCGATAGCGTTCCTTGGTCATGTTGTCAGTGGAGAAGGAATAGCTGTGGATCCGGCAAAGATAGTGGCGATACGGGAGTGGCCTACTTTGACTACAGTGGCAGAGGTCCGGAGTTTTCTGGGGCTTGCTGGCTACTACAGGCGCTTCGTAGAGAACTTCTCGCGAATAGCACTACCACTCACGACGTTGACAAGGAAGGATCAGAAGTTTGTGTGGTCTTCGGAGTGCGAACAGGCTTTTGTAGAGTTGAAGAGGCGGTTAACCACGGCGCCTATTTTATGTTCGCCAAGTGGTACCGAAGGGTTCGAGATTTATAGTGATGCTTCAGGCAGTGGTTTGGGCTGTGTTCTGCTACAGCATGGGAGAGTGATAGCTTATGGTTCACGACAATTGAAGGTTCACGAGAGGAATTATCCGGTCCACGACTTAGAGTTAGCGGCCGTGATTTTTGCTCTAAAGCTTTGGAGGCACTATCTGTACGGTGTGAAGGTAGATATTTACACCGATCATAAGAGTTTGAAGTACCTATTGGATCAAAAAGATCTGAACATGAGGCAGAGGAGGTGGATGGAGTTCTTAGGGGACTACACCTTCAAGATACACTATGTGCCTGGGAAGGGAAATGTAGTGGCGGATGCGTTGAGTCGTAAGATTCCCGCACAAGCCAACTGGTTATCAGTGCATGATAAGAGATTGGTCCAAGAGTTGGAGGCATTGGAGATATCTTGCGTTGACAAGCAGTCTAGTGCCGAGGCGAAACTGTTTTGGACAGAGGTGCAGTGTGACCTAGCGGATAGAGTTCGGCGGGCTTTGGTTCAGGATAGCAGCATGAAGCAAATCCTAGATGGATCTTTGGATGGGTCAAATTCCCAGTTTGTGGTTGAAGATGGGTTGCTAAGGAAGGACGGTCGTCTATGCGTTCCTAGTGCGGATAATATTCGGGAGGAGTTGATGTATGAGGCTCATCATACCAAATACTCAATCCACCCGGGAAGCACGAAGATGTATAGAGACATGAAGAAATTATTCTGGTGGCCGGGTTTGAAGAAGGATGTGGCGCTTTATGTGGCCAAGTGCCGTACTTGTGCATTAGTGAAGGCGGAATGCCAGAAGCCCGGAGGTTTCTTGAAATCACTTCCTATCCCAGAATGGAAGTTTGACGACATATCTATGGATTTTGTGCACGGTTTGCCGAAGTCGCAGAAAGGAAATGACGCCATTTGGGTGGTCGTTGATAGATTGACAAAGGTGTCGCACTTTATCCCAGTGAGAAAGGAGGATCCAGTGGAAAAGTTAGCCAAACTCTACGTGGATAATATTGTACGACTGCATGGTGTGCCTCGCAGTATTGTTAGTGATCGTGATGGACGCTTCACGTCAAATGACTGGAGGTTGGTGCATGGTCTGTTGGGTACTAAGCTAAAGTTCAGCACAGCCTTTCACCCGCAGACAGATGGCCAAACCGAGAGAGTCAACAGAATTATGGAGGACATGCTTCGCATGTGCGTCCTAGATTTCGGGAAGCATTGGGAGGATCACCTGTACATGGTGGAGTTTGCGTACAACAATAGCTTTCAGGCAAGCATTGGAATGGCGCCTTTTGAAGCTTTGTATGGGAGGAAGTGTCGTACGCCGTTGTCTTGGTTGGAGGCAGGCGAATCAAAGTTGTATAAACGTCAAGCGGTGGAAGATGCCACTTCAATGATACGGACAATTCAGGAAAGGCTGAAGATTGCTCAGGATAGACAGTCAAAGTACTACAATGCCAAACATAGAAATGTAGAGTTCAACGTTGGCGACATGGTGTATTTAAAAATCAAGCCGTTCAAGGGTGTATCGCGGGTTCGACGCTTGAAGAAGCTGAGTCCGAGATACCTTGGACCATTTGAAATCCTGGAGCGTGTCGGCGAGGCGGCGTATAGATTAAAGCTGTCGACGGAGTTGAGTGGGCTGCATGATGTATTCCACGTATCAGTGTTGCGTAAGGCAGTTCAGGAGGCTTCGCAGATCATTGCAGACGATCAGGTACCGGTTGATTATGAGTTAACAACAAGAGTCAGACCAGTACGAATTGAAGATGTTGCAGTCAAACGACTCCGCAACAAGGAGGTCAGAATGGTTAAAGTCCGTTGGGATAATTGCGGACGTGAGGAGCTTTCTTGGGAGCGAGAGCAAGCTATGTTGGAGGAATACCCCGAGTTATTCCACTCAGGTATCATTTAACTTTTGTGTACCTTTGCTTAATTTCGGGACGAAATTCCTTAAGTGGGGGAGATTTGTAACGCCCCGAATTTTGTGTGCGAGTCGGTCGCGGAAAAAGAGTTTTTGGTGCCTGTAGGGGTACACGGCCTAGGACACGGGCGTGTCCAAGGCCGTGTCTGGCTGGTGATTTTTTTTGGCCGTTTCCAACCCGAGAAGGACACGGCCAGAAACACGGCCGGATGACACGGGCGTGTCATCCGACACGGGCGTGTGCCAACCCGTGTCCAGACCCGTGTCCTGAGGGGTCGTGTCCGTTGCCGTGGCGGTTATGCGTGACACGCCATCGAACACGGGCGTGTCGAGGAACCCGACACGGGCGTGTCAGGTCAGACACGGGCGTGTCTTGGCCCGTGTGCGTTTCTCAGTTCGACGATCGTGCCTGGATCGAGGCACACGGCCTTGGACACGGCCGTGTGCCAAGCCGTGTGCGGCCCAGGTCAGGGGAATTTTGTGCAGATCCGAGCCATTCGTTTCCTTTAATTTAGATCCGACGGCCCAGATTAAATTATGCTCTGTTAAGGCCGGGAATAGGGAGTTATTCCCTCATTTTTCTCTCCAAAGTTCTCCCCTTCCAAAGTGAGAGAGAAGAGGAAGAAGAAGGAGGTTTCCGGCCGCCGGCGGAGCATCGGAGCACCGTTTCGAAATCGGAGAGCGGATCCGTGGAGGGAAGGTCATTGCGAAGAGTTCTAACTGCGTAGTTTTTCCATGGCGCCAAAACGGACTACAAGGGTAACGATTCTCAACTCGAGCGCTTGAATCTCTTTCTTTCTGCATAGGGAATCCCGCTCCCGCGAGTATGCGGTGAGTGCGTGGTGTTCCTTGGGGTTGACGAGAATAGTCCCCCTTGTGTTGCATGTAGAGCCCGGAATCGTAAGTACGGGCATAGGCATTGTGTGTGAAGCCTACCCGGACGTGTTTTGTCTGGATCGGTGATGTTGCATTTGATATGGTTTTGCCGGAGAAGACTCCGTGCTTTGGATTTTTCGGGTTTCCACGCGGTAGATTGCAGCAGGGATCCTTGAAGGTTAGCTTCAAGGCGCACCCGGAAAATTGAGCGGAAACGTGTTCTGCTAACTTGGCGGTCTGGGAACCGGCCTTGATCATAACTGGGTTATGAGACTGTTTTGGAAGATTTGGGATCCGAGAGAAGCTTGGCCCGCGCAAAGTTCCTTAAATTGGACATGCGGCGTGAGCAACGGGCAAGTGGAATTGGACCTAGGCTATGTGGTTCGGTGCGAGAGACCCGAAGACGGGGACTGGCCGTTGGCATAGTCGGAGCCTTAGACGGTGGTCAGAAAGGCTAAATGCTCACATGTTGTTGCCATCCTGGGGGTGGTGGTGGATGCACTGATGGGTCAGGGTCCACCATGAATGTGCCCTGAGTGCACGGGGTGTTTGGCCGTGCGAGCCTACACCTGTGGCGAATTATAATTGCGCTTTATAAATATTGTTGGCTAATGCTTTGCAGGGAAAGAGCACCGCCGTCCCGAGTAAGGGGCGGGGTCGTTATAATTTGGTCGGCTTTTAGCTGACCGTTGCTTTATTTGCCACCGTGCGGTGGTATGTGCTTGCAGGTGCTGCGGAGCCGAGCGCCAAATAGCGGGTTGGAGCCCATGTTGCTGTGCTGGCCCTAGAAGGCCGTAGAATAGTTGTTTTTACATTTCTCATGTGTGGCCGGCCTGCGAGCCGATGTATGTAAGGCATGTTATATTTATGAACATTTGTAAGGCCATAAGGTCATGTACCTATTTCAGTGTATTTGGGGTTCGTTCTTGTAGTTGTAAATGTGGACATTCATATTTGATGGATTTAAGTTTGGGTTCTTCAACTTTAAAAATCTTCCGCTAGAATGCTCTGTGATTAGGACGAGTAGTCTTAATTAGATGGTTTGATTTATTCATTTAGTAACCCTTCCGACTGTCTGTGGTATATGGCGTCGGGTTCCAGCTGGACCTTCTGTTATATGCCATGTGACGGATGGGGGTGTTACAATTTGGTATCAGACTTCTGGTTACGGTCAAGCTTAAATGAATTCGTGGGCGAATTCTTTTAAGGGGTGGTGAGCACATGTGTGCGTCATCGTTATAACAATAAAAAGAACCCATGAATGTCCACTTAGGAATGAAAATACACTTGTTCTGTGGAACCTGAGTGTTCCAATGATTGCTTTTAGCAATTTGTTTGTCGCCTAATCGTGTGTCTTTGCTTTTATAGGCAGCTAGGAGCGGTGCTGGTCAGTCAGAGCGTCCGCAATCAGCGGAAAGTAGTGCACCAAGGGACGTGCCTGCTACACCTCCTTCAGCGGAAACCATCAGGATGGTGGCTGAAGCCGTGTTCGCAATGATAAATGCCCAACCTGCAGGGCAAATGCATCGCGCACCTCCTGCGGATGAGCAAGAACCGGTTAGGGCGGCAGAGCCGAGAGTGGTGGAACGCGCAGCAGTTGAGTTAGTAGAGCCGAGGAGAACTACGGAGAGGCAGCTAAAGCATGTGATGGGCTTTAATCCTCCGAGGTTTAATGGGGTTGGAACACCAACTCAAGCTGAGGACTGGCTCTCTTCCATAAAAAGGGTGTTGACGGCCACAATGACTGAGGAGTGGCAGAAGACCACCATAGCGACTTTCCTTTTGGAAGGTGAGGCGAGGCTGTGGTGGGACGAGTTGGAGTTTCATCTTCTAGTGGGAAGGCAACTTGCGGATGTGCCGATAGAAGAATTTTCAAGACTGTTCCTAGCCAGATTTGTACCTTCTGCTCAGAGGTTGGAGATGGAGAATCAATTTCTTGGGTTGACTCAGGGATCCAGAAGCGTGGACGAATATCTGCATGAGTTCACACGGTTGGGTCGTTATGCTGGTGCTATGTTTTCTGAAGAAGAGAGGAAGACCAACCGATTCTATGAGGGACTTCGTGGCGATTTACAGTTACTCCTTGCTGGGCCTAAGGCGCAGGGCTTCCTAGCCTTGGTCAATTCGGCCCGATCGTTGGAAAAGGTTGCGAAGAAAGTTCAAGAGAAGAGGGACCCAGGAGAAAGGAAGACCGAGTTCAAGGTGCCAAGTCACAAGACAGGTTTCCGCAGATGGAACAAGAAGCGGAGGACTTCAAACTCAGCCCCTTCGGCTGATGCATCGGGGGCAACTACAAGTCGAGTCCCCGGAGCTTGCTACAACTGCGGGAAGATGGGGCATTTTGCTCGGGAGTGTTGGAGCGGACGTCCAAAGTCCGAGAGGAGACCTGGAGCGACTTATGAGGAGAAAGGGAAGGCGGTGGAGTCAACCGCATCCCATCATGCTCCAGCCCAGCCTAGAGTTTACAACCTTGGTCTATAGGAGGCCATTAAGCAAGCAGACGTGGTAACAGGTATGAATTAAATTACAGTGGTTTAACTTTTATAGTTGTTACCTTCGTATTTGTTAGCTTACGTTTGTTAATGCTAGGCTTTGTGTTAATCTTTGGGTTTCCGGCGAGAGCCCTTTTTGATACGGGGGCATCACATTCCTTCTTGTCTGAAAAGTTTATATCGCGCATCGGAGTTCCGTTCTCGATGGCAGAAAACAAGTTGGATGTGTTGTTGCCTAATGGGTGCTCAATGCGTGCGGATAGGATTTGTGTTGTGAAGATTCAGATTGGAGACCGGGAGTTTGATTTGCGGGCGTTGGTTCTACCATTAGTGGAGTTCGACGTAATTTTCGGTATGGATTGGCTCTCGGAGCAGAGTGCATGTATTGATTGCAACCGTAAAGAAGTCAAGTTGGGTCTGGACACTGGTGTAGAGGCTACTTTTGCGGGCATGAAGGGGTCAGGGAAAGTTCTGATATCGGCCCTTCAGGCGTTTAAGGCAGTTCGGTCTGGGGCAGAACTGTATGTCACTCTAGTGCAGACTTCGACGCCTAAACCTAGTGTGGGCAACATCCCAGTTGTGTCCGAGTATCCTGATGTGTTTCCAGATGATCTCCCAGGAGCCCCTCCTCAGCGGGAGATAGACTTTACTATAGAGCTCGTACCGGGTGCCAAACCGGTGTCACGCTCCCCCTATCGGATAGCCCCGAGAGAAATGGCAGAGTTGAAGGTGCAACTGCAGGAGTTGCTAGAGCAAGGTTATGTGCGTCCAAGTTCGTCGCCTTGGAGCGCACCAGTTCTCTTTGTTAAGAAGAAAGATGGGAGCTTGCGGCTTTGTATCGATTATCGGGAATTGAACAAACTTACGGAGAAGAACAAATATCCAATCCCGAGGATTGACGATCTATTTGATCAGTTGGTTGGGTCAACTGTATATTCGAAGTTAGATTTGAAGTCCGGTTATTATCAGTTGAGGATAAGGGAGAGCGACATTCCAAAGACAGCATTCAGTACGCGGTTTGGGCATTTTGAGTTCACAGTCATGCCGTTTGGGTTGACGAATGCTCCATCCGTGTTTATGGATCTGATGAATAGGACGTTCAGAGAATACTTGGATCAGTTTGTGATAGTATTCATCGATGATATCCTGGTGTATTCGCGGTGCGAGGAGGATCATTACAAGCATTTACACATGGTGTTGGAGACATTGAGGAAAAGTCAGTTGTATGCAAAGTTCTCCAAGTGTGAGTTCTGGTTATCCTCGATAGCGTTCCTTGGTCATGTTGTCAGTGGAGAAGGAATAGCTGTGGATCCGGCAAAGATAGTGGCGATACGGGAGTGGCCTACTTTGACTACAGTGGTAGAGGTCCGGAGTTTTCTGGGGCTTGCTGGCTACTACAGGCGCTTCGTAGAGAACTTCTCGCGGATAGCACTACCACTCACGACGTTGACAAGGAAGGATCAGAAGTTTGTGTGGTCTTCGGAGTGCGAACAGGCTTTTGTAGAGTTGAAGAGGCGGTTAACCACGGCGCCTATTTTATGTTCGCCAAGTGGTACCGAAGGGTTCGAGATTTATAGTGATGCTTCAGGCAGTGGTTTGGGCTGTGTTCTGCTACAGCATGGGAGAGTGATAGCTTATGGTTCACGACAATTGAAGGTTCACGAGAGGAATTATCCGGTCCACGACTTAGAGTTAGCGGCCGTGATTTTTGCTCTAAAGCTTTGGAGGCACTATCTGTACGGTGTGAAGGTAGATATTTACACCGATCATAAGAGTTTGAAGTACCTATTGGATCAAAAAGATCTGAACATGAGGCAGAGGAGGTGGATGGAGTTCTTAGGGGACTACACCTTCAAGATACACTATGTGCCTGGGAAGGGAAATGTAGTGGCGGATGCGTTGAGTCGTAAGATTCCCGCACAAGCCAACTGGTTATCAGTGCATGATAAGAGATTGGTCCAAGAGTTGGAGGCATTGGAGATATCTTGCGTTGACAAGCAGTCTAGTGCCGAGGCGAAACTGTTTTGGACAGAGGTGCAGTGTGACCTAGCGGATAGAGTTCGGCGGGCTTTGGTTCAGGATAGCAGCATGAAGCAAATCCTAGATGGATCTTTGGATGGGTCAAATTCCCAGTTTGTGGTTGAAGATGGGTTGCTAAGGAAGGACGGTCGTCTATGCGTTCCTAGTGCGGATAATATTCGGGAGGAGTTGATGTATGAGGCTCATCATACCAAATACTCAATCCACCCGGGAAGCACGAAGATGTATAGAGACATGAAGAAATTATTCTGGTGGCCGGGTTTGAAGAAGGATGTGGCGCTTTATGTGGCCAAGTGCCGTACTTGTGCATTAGTGAAGGCGGAATGCCAGAAGCCCGGAGGTTTCTTGAAATCACTTCCTATCCCAGAATGGAAGTTTGACGACATATCTATGGATTTTGTGCACGGTTTGCCGAAGTCGCAGAAAGGAAATGACGCCATTTGGGTGGTCGTTGATAGATTGACAAAGGTGTCGCACTTTATCCCAGTGAGAAAGGAGGATCCAGTGGAAAAGTTAGCCAAACTCTACGTGGATAATATTGTACGACTGCATGGTGTGCCTCGCAGTATTGTTAGTGATCGTGATGGACGCTTCACGTCAAATGACTGGAGGTTGGTGCATGGTCTGTTGGGTACTAAGCTAAAGTTCAGCACAGCCTTTCACCCGCAGACAGATGGCCAAACCGAGAGAGTCAACAGAATTATGGAGGACATGCTTCGCATGTGCGTCCTAGATTTCGGGAAGCATTGGGAGGATCACCTGTACATGGTGGAGTTTGCGTACAACAATAGCTTTCAGGCAAGCATTGGAATGGCGCCTTTTGAAGCTTTGTATGGGAGGAAGTGCCGTACGCCGTTGTCTTGGTTGGAGGCAGGCGAATCAAAGTTGTATAAACGTCAAGCGGTGGAAGATGCCACTTCAATGATACGGACAATTCAGGAAAGGCTGAAGATTGCTCAGGATAGACAGTCAAAGTACTACAATGCCAAACATAGAAATGTAGAGTTCAACGTTGGCGACATGGTGTATTTAAAAATCAAGCCGTTCAAGGGTGTATCGCGGGTTCGACGCTTGAAGAAGCTGAGTCCGAGATACCTTGGACCATTTGAAATCCTGGAGCGTGTCGGCGAGGCGGCGTATAGATTAAAGCTGTCGACGGAGTTGAGTGGGCTGCATGATGTATTCCACGTATCAGTGTTGCGTAAGGCAGTTCAGGAGGCTTCGCAGATCATTGCAGACGATCAGGTACCGGTTGATTATGAGTTAACAACAAGAGTCAGACCAGTACGAATTGAAGATGTTGCAGTCAAACGACTCCGCAACAAGGAGGTCAGAATGGTTAAAGTCCGTTGGGATAATTGCGGACGTGAGGAGCTTTCTTGGGAGCGAGAGCAAGCTATGTTGGAGGAATACCCCGAGTTATTTCACTCAGGTATCATTTAACTTTTGTGTACCTTTGCTTAATTTCGGGACGAAATTCCTTAAGTGGGGGAGATTTGTAACGCCCCGAATTTTGTGTGCGAGTCGGTCGCGGAAAAAGAGTTTTTGGTGCCTGTAGGGGTACACGGCCTAGGACACGGGCGTGTCCAAGGCCGTGTCTGGCTGGTGATTTTTTTGGCCGTTTCCAACCCGAGAAGGACACGGCCAGAAACACGGCCGGATGACACGGGCGTGTCATCCGACACGGGCGTGTGCCAACCCGTGTCCAGACCCGTGTCCTGAGGGGTCGTGTCCGTTGCCGTGGCGGTTATGCGTGACACGCCATCGAACACGGGCGTGTCGAGGAACCCGACACGGGCGTGTCAGGTCAGACACGGGCGTGTCTTGGCCCGTGTGCGTTTCTCAGTTCGACGATCGTGCCTGGATCGAGGCACACGGCCTTGGACACGGCCGTGTGCCAAGCCGTGTGCGGCCCAGGTCAGGGGTATTTTGTGCAGATCCGAGCCATTCGTTTCCTTTAATTTAGATCCGACGGCCCAGATTAAATTATGCTCTGTTAAGGCCGGGAATAGGGAGTTATTCCCTCATTTTTCTCTCCAAAGTTCTCCCCTTCCAAAGTGAGAGAGAAGAGGAAGAAGAAGGAGGTTTCCGGCCACCGGCGGAGCATCGGAGCACCGTTTCGAAATCGGAGAGCGGATCCGTGGAGGGAAGGTCATTGCGAAGAGTTCTAACCGCGTAGTTTTTCCATGGCGCCAAAACGGACTACAAGGGTAACGATTCTCAACTCGAGCGCTTGAATCTCTTTCTTTCTGCATAGGGAATCCCGCTCCCGCGAGTATGCGGTGAGTGCGTGGTGTTCCTTGGGGTTGACGAGAATAGTCCCCCTTGTGTTGCATGTAGAGCCCGGAATCGTAAGTACGGGCATAGGCATTATGTGTGAAGCCTACCCGGACGTGTTTTGTCTGGATCGGTGATGTTGCATTTGATATGGTTTTGCCGGAGAAGACTCCGTGCTTTGGATTTTTCGGGTTTCCACGCGGTAGATTGCAGCAGGGATCCTTGAAGGTTAGCTTCAAGGCACACCCGGAAAATTGAGCGGAAACGTGTTCTGCTAACTTGGCGGTCTGGGAACCGGCCTTGATCATAACTGGGTTATGAGACTTTTTTGGAAGATTTGGGATCCGAGAGAAGCTTGGCCCGCGCAAAGTTCCTTAAATTGGACATGCGGCGTGAGCAACGGGCAAGTGGAATTGGACCTAGGCTATGTGGTTCGGTGCGAGAGACCCGAAGACGGGGACTGGCCGTTGGCATAGTCGGAGCCTTAGACGGTGGTCAGAAAGGCTAAATGCTCACATGTTGTTGCCATCCTGGGGGTGGTGGTGGATGCACTGATGGGTCAGGGTCCACCATGAATGTGCCCTGAGTGCACGGGGTGTTTGGCCGTGCGAGCCTACACCTGTGGCGAATTATAATTGCGCTTTATAAATATTGTTGGCTAATGCTTTGCAGGGAAAGAGCACCGCCGTCCCGAGTAAGGGGCGGGGTCGTTATAATTTGGTCGGCTTTTAGCTGACCGTTGCTTTATTTGCCACCGTGCGGTGGTATGTGCTTGCAGGTGCTGCGGAGCCGAGCGCCAAATAGCGGGCTGGAGCCCATGTTGCTGTGCTGGCCCTAGAAGGCCGTAGAATAGTTGTTTTTACATTTCTCATGTGTGGCCGGCCTGCGAGCCGATGTATGTAAGACATGTTATATTTATGAACATTTGTAAGGCCATAAGGCCATGTACCTATTTCAGTGTATTTGGGGTTCGTTCTTGTAGTTGTAAATGTGGACATTCATATTTGATGGATTTAAGTTTGGGTTCTTCAACTTTAAAAATCTTCCGCTAGAATGCTCTGTGATTAGGACGAGTAGTCTTAATTAGATGGTTTGATTTATTCATTTAGTAACCCTTCCGACTGTCTGTGGTATATGGCGTCGGGTTCCAGCTGGACCTTCTGTTATATGCCATGTGACGGATGGGGGTGTTACAATTTGGTATCAGACTTCTGGTTACGGTCAAGCTTAAATGAATTCGTGGGCGAATTCTTTTAAGGGGTGGTGAGCACATGTGTGCGTCATCGTTATAACAATAAAAAGAACCCATGAATGTCCACTTAGGAATGAAAATACACTTGTTCTGTGGAACCTGAGTGTTCCAATGATTGCTTTTAGCAATTTGTTTATCGCCTAATCGTGTGTCTTTGCTTTTATAGGCAGCTAGGAGCGGTGCTGGTCAGTCAGAGCGTCCGCAATCAGCGGAAAGTAGTGCACCAAGGGACGTGCCTACTACACCTCCTTCAGCGGAAACCATCAGGATGGTGGCTGAAGCCGTGTTCGCAATGATAAATGCCCAACCTGCAGGGCAAATGCATCGCGCACCTCCTGCGGATGAGCAAGAACCGGTTAGGGCGGCAGAGCCGAGAGTGGTGGAACGCGCAGCAGTTGAGTTAGTAGAGCCGAGGAGAACTACGGAGAGGCAGCTAAAGCATGTGATGGGCTTTAATCCTCCGAGGTTTAATGGGGTTGGAACACCAACTCAAGCTGAGGACTGGCTCTCTTCCATAAAAAGGGTGTTGACGGCCACAATGACTGAGGAGTGGCAGAAGACCACCATAGCGACTTTCCTTTTGGAAGGTGAGGCGAGGCTGTGGTGGGACGAGTTGGAGTTTCATCTTCTAGTGGGAAGGCAACTTGCGGATGTGCTGATAGAAGAATTTTCAAGACTGTTCCTAGCCAGATTTGTACCTTCTGCTCAGAGGTTGGAGATGGAGAATCAATTTCTTGGGTTGACTCAGGGATCCAGAAGCGTGGACGAATATCTGCATGAGTTCACACGGTTGGGTCGTTATGCTGGTGCTATGTTTTCTGAAGAAGAGAGGAAGACCAACCGATTCTATGAGGGACTTCGTGGCGATTTACAGTTACTCCTTGCTGGGCCTAAGGCGCAGGGCTTCCTAGCCTTGGTCAATTCGGTCCGATCGTTGGAAAAGGTTGCGAAGAAAGTTCAAGAGAAGAGGGACCCAGGAGAAAGGAAGACCGAGTTCAAGGTGCCAAGTCACAAGACAGGTTTCCGCAGATGGAACAAGAAGCGGAGGACTTCAAACTCAGCCCCTTCGGCTGATGCATCGGGGGCAACTACAAGTCGAGTCCCCGGAGCTTGCTACAACTGCGGGAAGATGGGGCATTTTGCTCGGGAGTGTTGGAGCGGACGTCCAAAGTCCGAGAGGAGACCTGGAGCGACTTATGAGGAGAAAGGGAAGGCGGTGGAGTCAACCGCATCCCATCATGCTCCAGCCCAGCCTAGAGTTTACAACCTTGGTCTACAGGAGGCCATTAAGCAAGCAGACGTGGTAACAGGTATGAATTAAATTACAGTGGTTTAACTTTTATAGTTGTTACCTTCGTATTTGTTAGCTTACGTTTGTTAATGCTAGGCTTTGTGTTAATCTTTGGGTTTCCGGCGAGAGCCCTTTTTGATACGGGGGCATCACATTCCTTCTTGTCTGAAAAGTTTATATCGCGCATCGGAGTTCCGTTCTCGATGGCAGAAAACAAGTTGGATGTGTTGTTGCCTAATGGGTGCTCAATGCGTGCGGATAGGATTTGTGTTGTGAAGATTCAGATTGGAGACCGGGAGTTTGATTTGCGGGCGTTGGTTCTACCATTAGTGGAGTTCGACGTAATTTTCGGTATGGATTGGCTCTCGGAGCAGAGTGCATGTATTGATTGCAACCGTAAAGAAGTCAAGTTGGGTCTGGACACTGGTGTAGAGGCTACTTTTACGGGCATGAAAGGGTCAGGGAAAGTTCTGATATCGACCCTTCAGGCGTTTAAGGCAGTTCGGTCTGGGGCAGAACTGTATGTCACTCTAGTGCAGACTTTGACGCCTAAACCTAGTGTGGGCAACATCCCAGTTGTGTCCGAGTATCCTGATGTGTTTCCAGATGATCTCTCAGGAGCCCCTCCTCAGCGGGAGATAGACTTTACTATAGAGCTCGTACCGGGTGCCAAACCGGTGTCACGCTCCCCCTATCGGATAGCCCCGAGAGAAATGGCAGAGTTGAAGGTGCAACTGCAGGAGTTGCTAGAGCAAGGTTATGTGCGTCCAAGTTCGTCGCCTTGGAGCGCACCAGTTCTCTTTGTTAAGAAGAAAGATGGGAGCTTGCGGCTTTGTATCGATTATCGGGAATTGAACAAACTTACGGAGAAGAACAAATATCCAATCCCGAGGATTGACGATCTATTTGATCAGTTGGTTGGGTCAACTGTATATTCGAAGTTAGATTTGAAGTCCGGTTATTATCAGTTGAGGATAAGGGAGAGCGACATTCCAAAGACAGCATTCAGTACGCGGTTTGGGCATTTTGAGTTCACAGTCATGCCGTTTGGGTTGACGAATGCTCCATCCGTGTTTATGGATCTGATGAATAGGACGTTCAGAGAATACTTGGATCAGTTTGTGATAGTATTCATCGATGATATCCTGGTGTATTCGCGGTGCGAGGAGGATCATTACAAGCATTTACACATGGTGTTGGAGACATTGAGGAAAAGTCAGTTGTATGCAAAGTTCTCCAAGTGTGAGTTCTGGTTATCCTCGATAGCGTTCCTTGGTCATGTTGTCAGTGGAGAAGGAATAGCTGTGGATCCGGCAAAGATAGTGGCGATACGGGAGTGGCCTACTTTGACTACAGTGGCAGAGGTCCGGAGTTTTCTGGGGCTTGCTGGCTACTACAGGCGCTTCGTAGAGAACTTCTCGCGGATAGCACTACCACTCACGACGTTGACAAGGAAGGATCAGAAGTTTGTGTGGTCTTCGGAGTGCGAACAGGCTTTTGTAGAGTTGAAGAGGCGGTTAACCACGGCGCCTATTTTATGTTCGCCAAGTGGTACCGAAGGGTTCGAGATTTATAGTGATGCTTCAGGCAGTGGTTTGGGCTGTGTTCTGCTACAGCATGGGAGAGTGATAGCTTATGGTTCACGACAATTGAAGGTTCACGAGAGGAATTATCCGGTCCACGACTTAGAGTTAGCGGCCGTGATTTTTGCTCTAAAGCTTTGGAGGCACTATCTGTACGGTGTGAAGGTAGATATTTACACCGATCATAAGAGTTTGAAGTACCTATTGGATCAAAAAGATCTGAACATGAGGCAGAGGAGGTGGATGGAGTTCTTAGGGGACTACACCTTCAAGATACATTATGTGCCTGGGAAGGGAAATGTAGTGGCGGATGCGTTGAGTCGTAAGATTCCCGCACAAGCCAACTGGTTATCAGTGCATGATAAGAGATTGGTCCAAGAGTTGGAGGCATTGGAGATATCTTGCGTTGACAAGCAGTCTAGTGCCGAGGCGAAACTGTTTTGGACAGAGGTGCAGTGTGACCTAGCGGATAGAGTTCGGCGGGCTTTGGTTCAGGATAGCAGCATGAAGCAAATCCTAGATGGATCTTTGGATGGGTCAAATTCCCAGTTTGTGGTTGAAGATGGGTTGCTAAGGAAGGACGGTCGTCTATGCGTTCCTAGTGCGGATAATATTCGGGAGGAGTTGATGTATGAGGCTCATCATACCAAATACTCAATCCACCCGGGAAGCACGAAGATGTATAGAGACATGAAGAAATTATTCTGGTGGCCGGGTTTGAAGAAGGATGTGGCGCTTTATGTGGCCAAGTGCCGTACTTGTGCATTAGTGAAGGCGGAATGCCAGAAGCCCGGAGGTTTCTTGAAATCACTTCCTATCCCAGAATGGAAGTTTGACGACATATCTATGGATTTTGTGCACGGTTTGCCGAAGTCGCAGAAAGGAAATGACGCCATTTGGGTGGTCGTTGATAGATTGACAAAGGTGTCGCACTTTATCCCAGTGAGAAAGGAGGATCCAGTGGAAAAGTTAGCCAAACTCTACGTGGATAATATTGTACGACTGCATGGTGTGCCTCGCAGTATTGTTAGTGATCGTGATGGACGCTTCACGTCAAATGACTGGAGGTTGGTGCATGGTCTGTTGGGTACTAAGCTAAAGTTCAGCACAGCCTTTCACCCGCAGACAGATGGCCAAACCGAGAGAGTCAACAGAATTATGGAGGACATGCTTCGCATGTGCGTCCTAGATTTCGGGAAGCATTGGGAGGATCACCTGTACATGGTGGAGTTTGCGTACAACAATAGCTTTCAGGCAAGCATTGGAATGGCGCCTTTTGAAGCTTTGTATGGGAGGAAGTGCCGTACGCCGTTGTCTTGGTTGGAGGCAGGCGAATCAAAGTTGTATAAACGTCAAGCGGTGGAAGATGCCACTTCAATGATACGGACAATTCAGGAAAGGCTGAAGATTGCTCAGGATAGACAGTCAAAGTACTACAATGCCAAACATAGAAATGTAGAGTTCAACGTTGGCGACATGGTGTATTTAAAAATCAAGCCGTTCAAGGGTGTATCGCGGGTTCGACGCTTGAAGAAGCTGAGTCCGAGATACCTTGGACCATTTGAAATCCTGGAGCGTGTCGGCGAGGCGGCGTATAGATTAAAGCTGTCGACGGAGTTGAGTGGGCTGCATGATGTATTCCACGTATCAGTGTTGCGTAAGGCAGTTCAGGAGGCTTCGCAGATCATTGCAGACGATCAGGTACCGGTTGATTATGAGTTAACAACAAGAGTCAGACCAGTACGAATTGAAGATGTTGCAGTCAAACGACTCCGCAACAAGGAGGTCAGAATGGTTAAAGTCCGTTGGGATAATTGCGGACGTGAGGAGCTTTCTTGGGAGCGAGAGCAAGCTATGTTGGAGGAATACCCCGAGTTATTCCACTCAGGTATCATTTAACTTTTGTGTACCTTTGCTTAATTTCGGGACGAAATTCCTTAAGTGGGGGAGATTTGTAACGCCCCGAATTTTGTGTGCGAGTCGGTCGCGGAAAAAGAGTTTTTGGTGCCTGTAGGGGTACACGGCCTAGGACACGGGCGTGTCCAAGGCCGTGTCTGGCTGGTGATTTTTTTTGGCCGTTTCCAACCCGAGAAGGACACGGCCAGAAACACGGCCGGATGACACGGGCGTGTCATCCGACACGGGCGTGTGCCAACCCGTGTCCAGACCCGTGTCCTGAGGGGTCGTGTCCGTTGCCGTGGCGGTTATGCGTGACACGCCATCGAACACGGGCGTGTCGAGGAACCCGACACGGGCGTGTCAGGTCAGACACGGGCGTGTCTTGGCCCGTGTGCGTTTCTCAGTTCGACGATCGTGCCTGGATCGAGGCACACGGCCTTGGACACGGCCGTGTGCCAAGCCGTGTGCGGCCCAGGTCAGGGGAATTTTGTGCAGATCCGAGCCATTCGTTTCCTTTAATTTAGATCCGACGGCCCAGATTAAATTATGCTCTGTTAAGGCCGGGAATAGGGAGTTATTCCCTCATTTTTCTCTCCAAAGTTCTCCCCTTCCAAAGTGAGAGAGAAGAGGAAGAAGAAGGAGGTTTCCGGCCGCCGGCGGAGCATCGGAGCACCGTTTCGAAATCGGAGAGCGGATCCGTGGAGGGAAGGTCATTGCGAAGAGTTCTAACCGCGTAGTTTTTCCATGGCGCCAAAACGGACTACAAGGGTAACGATTCTCAACTCGAGCGCTTGAATCTCTTTCTTTCTGCATAGGGAATCCCGCTCCCGCGAGTATGCGGTGAGTGCGTGGTGTTCCTTGGGGTTGACGAGAATAGTCCCCCTTGTGTTGCATGTAGAGCCCGGAATCGTAAGTACGGGCATAGGCATTGTGTGTGAAGCCTACCCGGACGTGTTTTGTCTGGATCGGTGATGTTGCATTTGATATGGTTTTGCCGGAGAAGACTCCGTGCTTTGGATTTTTCGGGTTTCCACGCGGTAGATTGCAGCAGGGATCCTTGAAGGTTAGCTTCAAGGCGCACCCGGAAAATTGAGCGGAAACGTGTTCTGCTAACTTGGCGGTCTGGGAACCGGCCTTGATCATAACTGGGTTATGAGACTGTTTTGGAAGATTTGGGATCCGAGAGAAGCTTGGCCCGCGCAAAGTTCCTTAAATTGGACATGCGGCGTGAGCAACGGGCAAGTGGAATTGGACCTAGGCTATGTGGTTCGGTGCGAGAGACCCGAAGATGGGGACTGGCCGTTGGCATAGTCGGAGCCTTAGACGGTGGTCAGAAAGGCTAAATGCTCACATGTTGTTGCCATCCTGGGGGTGGTGGTGGATGCACTGATGGGTCAGGGTCCACCATGAATGTGCCCTGAGTGCACGGGGTGTTTGGCCGTGCGAGCCTACACCTGTGGCGAATTATAATTGCGCTTTATAAATATTGTTGGCTAATGCTTTGCAGGGAAAGAGCACCGTCGTCCCGAGTAAGGGGCGGGGTCGTTATAATTTGGTCGGCTTTTAGCTGACCGTTGCTTTATTTGCCACCGTGCGGTGGTATGTGCTTGCAGGTGCTGCGTAGCCGAGCGCCAAATAGCGGGCTGGAGCCCATGTTGCTGTGCTGGCCCTAGAAGGCCGTAGAATAGTTGTTTTTACATTTCTCATGTGTGGCCGGCCTGCGAGCCGATGTATGTAAGACATGTTATATTTATGAACATTTGTAAGGCCATAAGGCCATGTACCTATTTCAGTGTATTTGGGGTTCGTTCTTGTAGTTGTAAATGTGGACATTCATATTTGATGGATTTAAGTTTGGGTTCTTCAACTTTAAAAATCTTCCGCTAGAATGCTCTGTGATTAGGACGAGTAGTCTTAATTAGATGGTTTGATTTATTCATTTAGTAACCCTTCCGACTGTCTGTGGTATATGGCGTCGGGTTCCAGCTGGACCTTCTGTTATATGCCATGTGACGGATGGGGGTGTTACACGGCACTTGGCCACATAAAGTGCTACATCTTTCTTCAATCCTGGCCACCAGAATAATTTCTTCATGTCTCTATACATCTTTGTGCTTCCCGGGTGGATTGAGTACTTGGTATGATGAGCCTCATACATCAATTCCTCCCGAAGATTATCCGCACTAGGAATGCATAGGCGACCGTCCTTCCTTAGCAACCCATCTTCAACAGCAAACTGGGAATTTGACCCATCCAAAGATTCATCCAAGATCTGTTTCATGCTGTTATCCTGAACCAAAGCCCGCCGAACTCTATCAGCTAGGTAACACTGCACCTCTGTCCAAAACAGTTTCGCCTCGGCACTAGACTGCTTGTCGACACAAGATATCTCCAAAGCCTCCAACTCATGGATCAATCTCTCATCATGTACTGATAACCAATTGGCCTGTGCCGGAGTCCTACGACTCAACGCATCCGCCACTGCATTACCCTTCCCAGGCACATAATGTATCTTGAAGGTGTAGTCCCCTAAGAACTTCATCCACCTCTGTTGCCTCATGTTCAGATCCTTTTGGTCCAACATGTACTTCAAGCTCTTATGATCGGTGTAAATATCGACCTTCACACCGTACAGGTAGTGCCTCCAAAGCTTTAGAGCAAATATCACGGCCGCTAACTCTAAGTCATGGACCGGATAATTCCTCTCATGAACCTTCAGTTGTCGTGAACCATAGGTTATCACTCTCCCATGCTGTAACAGAACACAACCCAAACCACTGCCTGAAGCATCACTATAGATCTCGAACCCTTCGGTTCGACTTGGTGAACATAAAATAGGCGCTGTAGTCAACCGCCTCTTCAACTCTTCAAAAGCCCGTTCGCACTCCGGAGACCACAAAAACTTCTGATCCTTCCTAGTCAACGTTGTGAGTGGTAGCGCTATCCGCGAGAAGTTCTCTACGAAGCGCATGTAGTTGCCAGCAAGCCCCAGAAAACTCCGGACCTCTGCCACTGTAGTCAAAGTAGGCCACTCTCGTATCGCCACTATCTTCACCGGATCCACAACTATCCCTTCCCCACTAACAACATGACCAAGGAACGCTATCGAGGATAACCAGAATTCACACTTGGAGAACTTAGCATACAACTGATTCCTCCTCAACGTCTCCAACACCATATGCAAATGTTTGTAATGGTCCTCTTCACACTGCTAGTACACCAGGATATCATCAATAAATAGTATCACGAAACGATCCAGGTATTCTCTGAACGTCCTGTTCATCAGATCCATAAACACGGATGGCACATTATTCAAACCAAACAGCATGACCGTGAACTCGTAATGCCCAAACCGCGTACTGAATGCTGTCTTTGGGATGTCGCTCTCCCTTATCCTCAACTGATAGTATCCGGATTTCAGATCTAACTTCGAATATACCATTGACCCAACCAACTGATCAAATAGATCGTCAATTCGGGGAATCAGATACTTATTCTTTTTCGTAAGCTTGTTCAATTCCCGGTAGTCGATACAAAGCCGCAAGCTCCCATCTTTTATCTTAACAAAGAGGACTGGTGCGCTCTAAGGCAACGAACTTGGACGCACATAACCTTTGTCTAGCAACTCTTGCAGTTGCACCTTCAACTCCGCCATCTTTCTTGGTGCTATCCGATATGGAGAGCGTGACACCGGTTTGGCACCCGATACCAGCTAAAGGTAAAATCAATCTCCCGCTGAGGAGGGGCTCCTGGGAGATCATCTCGGAACATATCGGGATACTCAGACACAACTGGGATACTGTCAAGACTTGGCTTAGGCGCCGGAGTCTGCACTAGAGAGACAAACAGCTCTGCCCCAGACCGAACTGCCTTGATCACTTGAAGGGCTGACATCAAAGTCTTGCCCGACCCCTTCATGCCCGCAAAAGTAGTTTCCCGATCAGTGTTCAGACCCAACTTAACTTCCTTACGGTTGCAATCAATGCATGCACCCTGCTCCGAGAGCCAATCCATACTGAATATTACGTCGTACTCTGCTAACGGCAAAAGCGACGCTCGCAAATCAAACTCCTTATCTCCAATCCGAATCTTCACAACGCAAATCCTATCCGCGCGCGTTGAGCACCCATTGGGCAACAATACATCCAACTTGTCTTTTGTCATCGAGGACGGAACCCCGATGCGCGGTATGAATTTTTCGGACAAGAATGAATGTGATGCTCCCGTATCAAACAGGGCTCTCGCCGGAGACTCAAAGATCAACACAAAGCCTAGCACCAACAAAAGTAAGCTAACCAATACGAAGGTAACAACTATAAAAGTTAAACCACTGTAATTTAACTCATACCTGTCACCACGTCCGCTTGCTTTATGGCCTCTTGCAGACCAAGGTTGTAGACTCTAGGCTGGGCTGGAGCATGATGTGACGCGGTTGACTCCACCGCCTTCCCTTTCTCCTCATAGGTCGCTCCAGGCTTCCTCTCAGACCTTGAACTCCCGCTCCAACACTCACGAGCAAAATGCCCCGTCTTCCCACAGTTGTAGCAAGCTCCTGGGACTCGACTTGTAGTTGCCCCCGACGCACCAGACTGAGGGGCTGAGTTCGAAGTCCTCTGCTTCTTGTTCCATCTGCAGAATCCTGACTTAGAGCTAGGCACTTTGAACTCGGACTTCTTTTCTCCTGGGTCTTTCTTCTCTTGAACTTTCCTCGCAACTTTCTCCAATGATCGGGCCGAATTGCCCAAGGCTAGGAAGCCTTGCGCCTTAGGCCCAACAAGTAGTAACTGAAGATGGCCGTATAGACCCTCATAAAACCGGTTGGTCTTCCGTTCTTCCTCCATAAACGTAGCACCAGCATAACGACCCAACCGTGTGAACTCATGCAGATACTCGTCCACGCTTCTGGATCCTTGAGTCAACCCAAGAAATTGATTCTCCATCTCCAACTTCTGAGCAGATGGTACAAATCTGGCTAGGAACAATCTTGAAAATTCCTCCATAGGCACATCAGCAAGCTGCCTACTCACTAAGAGATGAAACTCCAACTCATCCCACCACAGCCTCGCTTTACCCACCAAAAGAAAAGTCGCTATGGTGGTCTTCTGCCACTCCTCAGTTAACGTGGCTATCATAACCCTCTTTATCGAAGAGAGCCAGTTCTCAGCTTGAGCTGGCGTTCCAACCCCATCGAACCTCAGAGGATTAAAGCTCATTACATGCTTAAGCTGCTTCTTCGTAGCTCTCCTCGGCTCTACCAGATCAACTGTTATGCGCTCCACCACTCTCGGCTCTGCCGCCCTAACCGGTTCTTGCTCATTCGCAGGAGGTATGCGATGCATTTGCCCTGCAGGTTGGGCATTTATCATTGCAAAAATGGCTTCAGTCACTATCCTGATGGTTTCCGCTGAAGGAGGTGTAGTAGGCACGTCCCTTGGTGCACTACTTTCCGCCGATTGCGGACGCTCTGACTGACCAGCACCGCTCCTAGCAGCCTATAGTAGCAAAGACACACGATTAGACGACAACCAAATTGCTAAAAGCAATCATTGGAACACTCAGATTCCACAAAACAAGTGTATTTTCATTCCTAAGTGGACATTCATGGGTTCTTTTTGATGTTATAACGATGACGCACACATGTGCTCACCACCCCTTAAAAGAATTCGCACACGAATTCATTTAAGCCTGACCGTAACCAGAAGTCTGATACCAAATTGTAACACCCCCATTTATTGCATGACATATAACAGAAGGTCCAGCTGGAACCCGACGCCATATACCACAGACAGTCGGAAGGATTACCAAATTAATATTCAAATCATCCAATTAAGACTACTCGTCCTACATAGAGCATTCTAGCGGAAGCTTTTAAAGTTGAAATAACCCCAATCTTAAATCCAATAAATATGAATGTCCACGACCACAACCAAAGGAAAGAAACCCAAATACACTGAAAAGGGTACATGATCTTATGACCTTACAAATGTTCACTTAATAAAACATGTCTTACATACATCGGCTCGCAGGCCGGCCACACATGATAAAAGTAAAAACAACTATTTTACGGCCTTCTAGGGCCAACACAACAACATGGGCTCCAGCCCGCTATTTGGTACTCGGCTCCGCAGCACCTGCAAGCACAATTCCACCGCACGGTGGCAAACAAAGCAACGGTCAGCCAAAAGCTGACCAAATTATAACGACCCCGCCCCTTACTCGGGACGGCGGTGCTCTTTCTCTGCAATCATTATCCCAATAAAATAATAAAGCGCACTATACTACGCCACAGGTGTAGGCTCGCACGGCCAAACACCCCGTGCACTCAGGGCACATTAACGGTGAGTCCTGACATATCAGTGTGTACACCACCATCCAAAAGATGACAACCAAGTGAGCATTTTAGCCTTTCTGACCCTGTCTAGTCTAAGGCTCCCGATTATGCCAACGACCAGTCCCCTTTTCGGGTCTCTCGCACCGAACCACAAAGCCTAGGTCCAATTCCACTTGCCCGTTGCTCAACCGCGTAGTTCACATTAAGACGTACGCACGAGCCAAGCTTCTCTCGGATCCCAAAATTTTCCAAACAATCTCATAACCCAGTTATGATCAAGGCCGGTTCCCAGACCGCCAAGTTAGCAGAACACGTTTCCGCTCAGTTTTCCGGGTGCGCCTTGAAGTTAACTTCCAAGGATCCCTGCTGCAATCTACCGCGTAGAAAGCCGAAAAACCCAAAGCACAGAGTCTTCTCCAGTAAAACATATCAAATGCAACATCACCGATCCAGACAATACACGTCCGGGTAGGCTTCACACACAATGCTTTTGCCCGTACTTACGATTCCGGGCTCTATATGCAACACAAGGGGGACTATTCACATCAACCCCAAGGAAAACCACGCACTCACCGCACACTCGCGGGAGCGGGATTCCCTATGCAGAAAGAAAGAGCTTCACATGCTCAAGTTGAGAATCGTTACCCAAGTAGTCTGTTTTGGCGCCATGGAAAACTACACAGACAGAACTCTTTGCAACGAACTTTCCTCCACGGATCCGCTCTCAGATTTCGAAACGGTGCTCCGATGCTCCGCCGGCGGCCGGAAACCTCCTTCTTCTTCCTCTTCTCTCTAACACCTTGGAAAGAGAAAGCTTTGGAGAGAAATGAGGGATTAACTCCCCTATTCCCGGCCTTAACAGAGCAGGAAATCATATGGGCTGTTGGATCTTAATTAAAGAAAACGAACGGCTCAGATCCGTTCAAAAATCTCCAAACCTGGGCCGAACACGGCTTGGCACACGACCGTGTCCCAGGCCGTGTGCCTCGATCCAGGCACAATCGTCGAACTGAGAAATGACACACGGGCTCAGACATGCCCATGTCCAACCTGACACGCCCGTGTCGGGTCTCTCGACACGCCCGTGTTTGGGGGCGTGTCACGCATAACCGCCACGCCAACTGACACAACCCAACTGCATACGGGTACTGACACGGGTAGGCACACGCCCGTGTCCAAAGACACGCCCGTGTCAGCTAGCCGTGTTCCTGACCGTGTCCTTCTCGGGATGAAAACGACCAAAAACACCAGCCAAACACGAACTTGGACACGCCCGTGTCCTACGCCGTGTACCCCTATACAGGCACCAAAAATCCCTTTTTTTCGCGACCGACTCAAATACAATTTTCCGGGCGTTACAGCTGGGGCCAGCTTCGGGCGGGTGGGCGGGTGAAGCCCGCCGTGAGCGACTGAGTACTGTCGCGCTTGGCCGTAGGGGCGGAGCCCCATGTCGGGCACTTGTATTAAGAAAAATATTTTCACATGTTCATTAGGAGTCGGGAATGGCCGGAGGACTGTGGCGAAATATAAGGCGTCAGACTTTGAAGGAGAAAAGAAGTGCCGACGAGGAGATGGACGAAAGGCGTGACTGAATGAATGGCGCCACGAGCGGCGAGATATTATCGGACTGCTGACGAGAAATTGCGAGCGGAGAGGCAAAGATTAGACCACAAGAGTTTAGAACTTGAGAGGAATCGAAATGAAGTTTGTATTGGGTACATATATCAAGTAGATTTAGGAGAAAAAAATGTTAAAATTTATATTATTTTGATATGAATAGCAATTATGGAGTCAATTCCTTCCGCACGTCGTCGTCACCGACGACAGAAACTCCTCGATCACACTTCTTCCGTAACCGCAGCAGTCGACCACGCCTTCTCTTCCTCTCGGCGCCACTAGATCGCGGCTCTCCCTTCTCCCGCAGTCGGTCGGCTTTCTCTCCCCCTTCATCGAGTGAAGCGCTTGAAATCAACAGTGCTAGGGCTCCTCCTCAGTCGATTTTGTTGCTAGTCCTCCTTCAGGAAGCCATAAAAACAACACGACCCTTCCAAGCCTCTTGGCCTTTTGTTCTTCGTTCCGGAGCAGCAGCCAACGGTCCTTCTCCTCTCCTCAAGCCCTAGGTCAGCGTCTTCTCCTTTCAAATTGGTGAGTTCCTTCGGAAACCCTAGAAGTTCCTTCGTTTTTTTGATCTCTTCGATTCCTCCCTTTTCTTTTTTTGAATTTACTTTATCATAACCCTAGAAATTTATGTTCAATGAGTTTGGAACAATGATAAATATCTGGTGAGTTGGCCTTCAAATTTTCTAAAATATCTTTCATCCCTAAACTCGTTGAATCTTGGAAGTTCTTTAAGAGTATGCTATCTGTTGAAGCCGGGAAAATCCCCACTTCAAAATTCGGATCAATGCAGCCTAAGATTACTGGTCCAACGATCGGTCTTAACGGCTTGACAAGCAAGAATTAAGAGAAAAGGAAACTAAGAGGACCCCATGAGCTTAGAAGAAACTTCCCCTCTACGACAAAAAATGACCAAGCAGGGTACCAGGGGAACACTAGCTTGACTACTATCTCAAGATGGAGACTATGAGGGATGATTACTATCTTATGACTCAAGTCTTCGATAGCAGGATTCAAAAGCTAGCCAAAAGTGTCAATCTTTGTACCACTGAGGTCCTATTTATAGACAATACCTGGGTAAAAGGGATCTCTGGGCGAGTTAATCCACCCCTGGCGATGGTGCCTCTCTGAGAATGCTGAGCTTGTGATTGGCGATTGGCGACTCGACGACCTGCCGACCTGGCAATTTGGCGACTATCTCTCGGCGAGGCGCTGCTGTAGGTCTCCCCTTTAGGCGAGTAGTGCTGATGCCCGCCAAAAGCTCCCTTGGAACACTCGCTTAGGAGAGCTCATTCTTGATGCTCGCTTACTCTTTTGACTGCTTGCTCGCGAGGATAGATGACAACATCCTTGCGAGCGAAGATTACCTAGTGAGGTCCAGCGAATACCTCCGGTGTTGTCGCGGACAAGGATGGAATGGGCGACACACCCAACCTGGCGAGCAGCCCGCAAACTTCCAGATCCCCCCTCCTTGATCTTTTTTATCGTTGATTTTTTATGCCGTCTGTAATGATTTCATATTTCAAACATTTCTGTTTGTGAATTTGTTTATAAGCTAACTTGCCCCGGCGAGCCTAACAGCTTTTCCTTCATTTGTTTAGTTTTGATAGCTTGTGAGGATCTGTTTTTGCTTTTGTAGCGCAGGCGAGTATACACATAGGCTCATCGCTAGGCTCAGGCGTGTGAGGATATGTTTAGCTGGCGAGGTAGGTTTTTTGCTAGCGAGCGATCTAAGCTTCGTCGCTTGGCGTCGCCTGGACCAGGTCGCCCCCCTTTTGAGTTTTGTCTATAAATAGCAGGGCAGGGGGTGGGGGTGGGGCGAACGGTGCAACTTTTTCCGAACCTCTCTGCACGCCTTCTTCTCTCTAGTCACCATTCACTTTCACGCAATGGTTTCTGCCGAAGACGCTTATGCCCGCAAGATCGCCCACGCGACCCTGTTTTTGGACGCGAAGTTCAAGAAGCCGATCATGGCTACCGCCGACCTTGACGATTTCAAGGATCGCTTCTTCCTACCCACCCACGAGGGTCTTCGTGCTAGGCTTCCTCGCGAGAATGAGCGCATCAACTCGCTCTTCCCGGACAGGATCGTCCTGCCCACTCGCCATTTCGAGGTTGACCACCGCCTCCCCCTGTGGCCGGAGTTCTGCGAGATCCTACGCAACTTTGGGTTGATGCCGACTCAGATCAACCCCATGGTGTGGCGACCATTATGGGGTACCTTGCCTTCCTTCGTTCGGAGGAGACCGTCTTCGACCTCGTGGTCTTCAAGAGGATCTTCAACATCGACGCGACGAAGGAAGTGGTTGTCTTCTTCTCCAGCCGCACCTGCACCGTCGCGGGGACGGTCTAACAAGGTGCATCGCTGGACCGAGCGGTTCGTGAACGCCGGCGGGCCGGTTGGCGAGGTCCTCTTCGCACCTCAGAATCCTCTTGAGGGTGTCTTCGTCGTGCCCATCTTGGAAGGGCCGGCCGAGGCACTGCGGGAGGCCTTTCGCGGGCGCAAGTTCGACGTCGCCTATTGGCGGCGCGACGCGAGGCCAGGACCCAGATCCCACGCGCTGGTAGTGTTTCTCTGCCTGGCTCTTAGCTCCCATTATTCTTGGGCCCGTATTGATATGTGCAAGCTTTACTGTAGGACATCCTCCGTCGCCGAGTGCCGTGTTGATCTATGCAATCGGTCTTCTGCTCTGCCCTTACCGGAAGAAGGTCGCTTCGGCCTACATTGAGCTGGAGTTGAAGTTCGACCAGCTGACGATCAGCGAGCCCCGCCGCCGGATCGACTCGTTGGAAACGCGAATTACTTGGCTGGAGGAGTTGGAGGAGCGCCTTGTTTTCGCGGAGTCACATTTTTATGCAATCAACCAGATGGAGAAGCATACGGCCATGGTGGGGCATCGACAGGAGCTACTTCACAACGAACTCCGGGGGATGAGGGCGAGCATCGGCTCGGTTGGTCGGCTGGCAAGGATAGATGACAACATCCATGCGAGCGAGGATTACCGGGCGAGGGCCAGTACCTCCGCCGTGCTCGCGAACAAGGATGGAATGGGCGACACACCCAACCTGGCAAGCAGCCCGCGAACCTCCAGATGCCTCCTCCTCGATTTTTTTATCGTTGATTTTTTATGCCGCCTGTAATAATTTCATATTTCAAACATTTTTGTTTGTGGATTTGTTTATAAGTTAACTCGCCCTGGCGAGCCTATCAGCTTTTCCTTGATTCGTTTAGTTTTGATAGCTTGCGAGGATCAATTTTTGCTTTTGCAGCGCAGACGAGTATACACATAGGCTCATCGTTAGGCTCAGGCGCATGACGATAGGTTTAGCGGGCGAGGTAGTTTTTTGCTAGCGAGCGATCTAAGCCACGTTGCTTGGCGTCGTCTGGACCAGGTCGCGCCCCCTCTTTGAGTTTCGTCTATAACTAGCGGGGTAGGGGGGTCGAGCGATGCAACTTTTTCGGAACCTCTCTTCTCGCCTTCTTCTTTTGCTATGAAAATCTTCTCTCTTTATGAGATTTCTTTTACTAAATCATCTAACTATTCCCCAAAATTATACTTCAATAGCGTCACTTAATGTTACTTGTAACGTATAAACACTAGTCATATTAATAGTTTTATTTCTTAATACTAATTTAAGAGCTAAGATTTTATCACATTTTTCTACTTACCCCAACAACTTTATTCTGTCAAATAATATCTACAATAATATATAATTCATTGCTTTTTTTTCATGTACCATAATTTAAAGCTTGGATTATCTAGAAACGTAGTTTTCTCACACACCCATCTAGTCTCTTGCAGACATAAGATATTTATATTTCTCCTAATCATCGTATATCCACTACTTCCATCACTTTTCTCGTTAACGTGCATATATTACAACTTTTAAACCTAAGTTAGTCACAAATCCTATGATCTACTTTCCTTGAATGTCTAATATGTGATGACTCGTACCTATTTAATACTACACTCAAATCCTCTTTGAGGTGCAGCGGTCCTTGTCAAGACGCCGCATTCAGACCATACAATGAGGAATCTTGCATATTTAACACTACACCCCAAGTCTCGAAGATATAGCGATCTTTGCCAAGACGCCGCATTCGGGTCATTCGACGCGTTCCTTAGGAGGAACAATCTAGCTTTTGCACAATTTATTAAATAATTCATTTTCATAAGATGATTAAATTTTACGCTGGTCGTCTACCTAACACAACACTCATCATTTTTCATCTGGGCTTGGTACCAGCACAGACTAGTTTACTATAAAACTTAGTGTTATCTATATAAAATTATTATATGATATTAAATATATTTTGCAATGTATCTATTAATACTTTTTAATAACAATTGTAGTGTTTTGCTAATATTTTATTGATACTTTTTAAATTTATTTTGGGATATACACGGCTAATTGTTTGTTAAGCTAATTTTAAATTTTAAAATATATAATAAAACATAATATATATAAATTTATTATTATTTATTTAGGAGATGAAAGTGCGATATTTTAAAATATCTTCAACATGTCAAAGACTTCCAATATGCGGCGTTAACAAACTCAATTTGACATGTTGCATAACAACATCAAATATTTGCAACCTAGATCTACTCGACATCCAACATCATTTGTGTGGCTTGCAAATGATAGTGATGGTCATCTACTCATTGTTACATGATTCGATATTGTTATAATGTTTTAATCTATATGTGGACTTATTTGTGTGTGTGTGTGTGTGTGTATATATATACATCCCCATAAATTGTATGCAACTATTTAAAGTTGTTCAAAGTTGTTCGGACTAGCGCGAATGTGATAGTTTAGTAGCGACAACGGTCAAAATTTGTGCGAGGCAGGCTAGATGGACTGACAACTTCATGACGCAACTTGGTCTTAACCTTGACTTATATTTTGGCATGATACGAAATCCAATTTAATTTACAGGTTTCATATTCTAATTTGAAGTTAATGATATTAATTAACCAATTAATTTGGTAACTCTAATAGGCTCCTATTAAAGACTATATCTTATTTTCATGCCATAATCCAATCATTGTGAATCTATAAGAGCTGATTGTGGAGTTCTCTCGTTTTCTCTCTAAGTGACACCGCTGGCTTTGGGGTCCACCATCTCTTCATCCACCATTGCCGACCTTGATCTGTTGTCGTTGGACGCTTGAGCATGCATAGCCATTGGCCTACCTCTTCCTTAGATCCGACTACCTCCATGGTCCGAGTGGTGGAGATTTACGCTCTCTTGGCCGAATTCTCCATATAGTGTAATTCTGATATTTTTTTCTTCTTCTTTTGATTGGTCTTGTTCATCAATTACAAGGTATGAATCAATCTTCATCCTATATTAAATTTTAACATTGATTTATACATGTTATTGTGTTTGTAGATTGATCAAAGATTGATATTCCTTTGATCTACTTGAGGATTTAGATCTGGATCTTTATGAATGTTCGTGAAATTGATTTAGGATTTCTACCTATTTCATTCAGTTTTTCCTAATTTATATCAACCGAGATGTATTGATTCGGTTATTTTGATCGACACTCATATCCTTTGATGTTATTCACATTTAGATTTGAATCAGTGATATTATTCAGATTTCGTCATCCAATAAGACTGAAAATATGAAGAAAAAGATAAGGAGAATAAATACATGGATTTATGGAGAGAAAGAGAGAGACAAGTCCCTGCTAACTGGGAGAAGTTAGTGCTCAATGCTTGGAACAATAATGAAGTTTGTTTTAGTGTGAGAGTTGAGAAATGGCGATATTGTTGATTCTAAGCATGATCGCAAAAAATAAAACAAGAATGAAAAGAGGAACATCCCAAAAATTGCAGCGAAAATTGCAGATCACGAGGAACATCATTTGAAGATTTTAGATAGGAGATACATTTTGACAACGTATTAGGAAGATTGCCGCGAGGGCCAGAGCTGCTGCAATCCTCCCCCTCTATAGCCGCATCCGACGCTACCCGAATGGCTAAGCTCTCTACTAGTTCTGGACAGAACTCCGCATATGAAAGCCTTGATGAGGAACAATCTTCGATTCGCAGCGGCTGTTGCCTTTTGGCTTTCTTTTTTTTTTTAAAAAATGTAAATATGATAATATTTTGTTTACAGTCGGATCGCCGATCGTACGGCCTGACTCGCGCTAGCACCTAAAGGAAGGCGCGAGAAACACACACAAAAGGCTTGAGTACGGCAGGTAGTTTTGAAAAAGGAGGGGGCTTTATTATTATTATTGTTTCCAAGCTCTTCTAGTACTGCAGGTGCAAATTTAAGATTGAACCAACTAAGTATTTATGACACACTTCCGGTTGAATAAGAAAAGGATAAAAGCGTGCTTATCCTAGAAGAAGGTCTGAGTGAAATGCAAAGATCAGATAACCTTCAAACCACTGAAGATGAAGTTCAAGAAGCTAAAGAGAGGATGACAACAACCATAATATACTTGGGAGACAATTCCAAAAATCTGATCATTGGGGATGCAAGCTAGGGTGTAACCACAAGGAGCAGATATCACAACATTGTCATGTATTAAAGCTTTCTATCTCATTTAGAACCCAAGAAATTTAAAGATGCCAACGTACACCCATTCTAGATAGTGGCTATACATGAAAAGTTGAACAAGTTTAAGCTGTGCGATGTATGGAAGCTGGTTCCCAGACCTCAAGGGCATAAGATCATTGGAACCAGGTGGATATACAAAAACAAACTAGATGATAATGATGTTATAATCAAGAACAAAGCTAGACTGGTTGCTAAATGATATAGTCAAGAGAAAAGTATTGACTTTGATCAAACCTTTGCACCAGCAGCTAGACTTGAAGCCATAAGGTTATTCCTTGCATATCCTACTTACAAGAGATTTAAGGTCTACGAAATGGATGTAAAGTCAGCTTTCCTGAATGGTGACCTAAAAGAGGAGGTTTATGTTGAGCAGCCATCGAGTTTTATCAATCCTTCTCTCCCTAACCATGTACTTCATTTAAGAATGACTTTATATGGGTTGAAACAGGCCCCAAGGGCTTGATATGATACAATGTCTAGGTTTCTCATTAAGAACAAATTCTCAAGCGGAAATATAGACATGCCATTTTTTCTAAGGGAAGTCGAGGATAAGATTATCCTATTCTAAATTTATGTTGATGACATAATTTTTGGGTCTACTGATGATGACCAATGTAGAAAGTTTGCTAAACTTATGCAGGAGCAATTTTAGATGAACAGTATTGGTGGTATTTCTTAGGTATCCAGGTTAAACAATCTTAAGATGCACTGTTCATCTCTCAGTCCAAGTTCACCAATGAGTTAATCAAGTTATTTGGAATGGAGAGTGCCTCGACCATGAAAACTCCTATAAGGTCAACTATGTCTATAGACAAGGATGAAAATGAGAAACCAGTTGATGAAACCTTGTATAGAGGCATAGTTGACTCCCTCCTTTATTTTACTGCCAGTAGACCACACATTATGATTGCTACATATGTTTTTGCTAGGTAGCAGGCATGCCCTAAAGATTCTCACTACTTTGTTGTAAAAGAATTATGTGATACCTCAAGGGCATACATGATCTTGGTCTTTGGTACCCTAGGAATAATGACATTGAACTAACAGGTTTCTCATATGCAAATTTTATAGGTTGAAAAGAATATAGTAAAAGCACTTTTGGTACCTGTCAGTTTTTAGGGAGAAGGCTGGTATCCAGGAGCAGCAAGAAGTAAACTGGTGTAGCTATCTCCATTGCTGAATCCGAATACATCTTAATAGGGAGTTGTTGTGCACACCTCCCGTGGATATAACATCAATTTCGGAATTACAACCTATAGTTAAGTAATATTTTTTTGTACTGTGATTCCTCTAGAGCTATTTCAATAGATAAAAATCCTGTATCACACAGCAAGACCAAGCATATTGAAATTAGATGTCACTTCATAAGAGAGCTTGTTGAGAAAGAAGATATCAGCATTGAGTGTGCCCTTACTGGCAAACAAGTGGCTGACATCTTTACTAATCCTCTTGATATACTCTCGACGATTTATCGGTCGTGAAATATCGCCTGATATATCGGGTTAAATGGATATATCAGGCGATATTTTCTAAAACGACATATTTGCTTAAAATATCGATGTCGTGTCGTTTTACCCCAAAAATTTTTATGTCGGACGACATGTCAGACATGTCGGCCGACATCTACAACACTATTATGCAGTGATAAAGGGCCACTCACTTTATGGAGTGTGTATCACGTGTCGGGAATGAAGAAGAGCCTTTTCTCGGTGACCAACACTGTAGACGCTGGGTATCACGTTTTATTCGGCCCGACAGAAGTGAAGTTTCTCTGGAATGTGTCAGCGATGAAAGCTGACATCACTCATGTTGGGAGACGGGTAAAGGGCTTGTTCATGTTGTCGATAAGTTCCTATGTTGAGAAGATGAGGGTGAATGACAGCACTGCTATCTGACATGAAAGGCTGAGGCATGTTGGAATGGATAAGCTGAAGGCTATGACGATGAAAGACCTGCTGCATGACCTATCTAGTCTTTCATCCTTGGGAGACGGTTATGTCTGTGCGGGGTGTCAATATGGAAAACCTCATAGCCTTCCATTTGGCAAGTCACAAACTAGATGCAAAGTACCGTTGGAGTGCATCTACGGTGATTTGATGAGACCCACCATCACCCCCAGTGTTGGAGGTAGCAAGTATATGCTGGTCTTAGTTGATGATTTCACCATATATACTTGGGTATGTTTTGTGAAGGAGAAGTTAGAGGCATTTCAGAAGTTTGTGGAGTTCAAGGAGCTCGTGGAAGGCCGGCTCGGTCTGCGGATAAAAAAGTTTAGAACTGATAATGGATGAGAGTTCAATTTGAATGAGTTCTTCAACTTTTGCAGAAAGCACAGAATCCAGAGGGAGATTTCTTATGTGCATACTCCACAACAGAACATAGTTGCAGAGAGGAAGATCCGTCATCTGACGGAGACCTGCAAGTGCCGATTTCACTTCAAAGGAATTCCTTGGGCCTATTGGGCAGAGGGAATGACCTGCGGAGTTTATGTCATCAATAAGATGCCCCTCAATCCCAACAACATGAAGTCTCCATATGAGCTGATGTTTAAGGAGAAGCCCAGTGTGGAACATCTTCGGGTGTTCGGGTCTACCTGCTACGTGCATGCTCCAGATGCTCTCAGGACGAAGCTGGATCTGAAGGCGAGGAAGCTCGTCTTTATTGGCTATGATGAAAGGAAGAAGGGCTGGAAGTGCATGGATCCAGAGGCATGAAAGTTTGTGGTCTCCAGAGATGTGATATTTGGCGAGCTGACGTCATACCAGGATTGTTCATATGTAGAACTACAAGAAAGCAGGGTAGATGAAGGGAAAGATGAAGCTACTCGGGATCTTCTGGTGGAGCTGCCTGTGTCACCAGGAGCTCCAACTACATCTAGCTCTGGGGCAGGTGCTTCTGGATCCGGAAGCAGGGGGAGCGATGTTCCAAGTGTGCCCGAGAGGAGAGCTTGATCAGAAGAAGCAGCGGAAGTGGCGGATCAGGGTCAAGCCCTGCGGAAGTCCAAAAGGACCATTATTCCACAAACTCGAGATAGGGACGGGAACATGATAAGTTTCGTCTTATGTTTCTTCACAGGTCCCTTGGATGAGCGGGAGCCGTCATGCTTTGAGAATGCTACTGACATTAAAGAGTGAGAAGATGCTATGGATGAGAAGATGACCGCCCTCAGGAAGAACGAGACTTGATATCTTGCTCCCAATGTCGATGACATCACTCCTGTGGCATGCAAACAGGTGTATAAGCTGAAGAAGAATGCTGACGGAAGTATCGAGCGGTACAAAGCTTGCCTTGTAGCTCGGGGGTTCTCACAACAGTACGAAGAAGATTATGAGGAAATGTTTAGTCCGGTGGCCAAGATGACTTCAGTTTGGGTGGTAATTGCCTTGGCGGCTTACCAAGGGTGGAGTCACTTTGTTATGTATCTAAAGAACATCCAGGCCGCGTCTGTAAGATCAAGAAGACCCTCTATGGCTTGAAGAAGGCGCCTCTGGCGTGGTGTAGGAAGATCGCAGAATACCTCCAGTTCTGCGGATATTTTGCTTCATACTCGGACTCGAGTTTGTTTGTCACAAAGAGAGGGAGCTTCAAGTCTTGGTGCTGCTGTACGTTGACGACATGATCGTCACGTGGAACTCAGAGTAGGAGGTAGCTAGGCTCAGGGCAGAGCTAGCTATCCGGTTTGAGATGAAGGATCTTAGGGAGCTCCACCATTTCCTTGGTCTCGAGATGGAGAGGAAGAAGAGCGGTGTGCTCATTTACCATAAAGGCTATGCGAAGAGGATTGTTAAGCGATTCAACATGCAGGAGGGGAAGAGCTGCTTTACTCCACTGGAGGTCGGTCTGAAACTTTGACGTGATGAGAGAAGGGTTCATCCAGATACTTGGTGTTCCGGGCTGTTGGAACACTCTATTACTAATTTGGGTCAGGATCACTATGTCTCTAGGAACCTTTGCTTGACCTCCTGTATAGCTTAAAAGGTCAATTAGAATTGAGTCTAAGGGTTAGAAGTCTAGGTTTGGAAGCTGCCCTGAAGACCAAGTTTTTCTGTCTGGAGACTAAGTCTGATCGTCGAGCTCAGCACGACGATTCGTCGAACTCCGATCGACGATCGTCTAGCTCAACTTCGACAGATCGTCGAACTCCATTCGACGATCGCTGAGCTCAACTTCATAATATCGTCGAACTCCATTCGACGATCGGTGAGCTCAGATCGACGATTTTGACTCTGCCTTGGATCTTTATCTCTGAGCTCAGTTCGACGATCTTTGAGCTCAGATCGACGATTATTTTTGCTGCTTAAGTTTTCCAGATCGCTGAGCTCAGCTCGACGATAGCAGAGCTCAGTTCGACGATTTCAGATAACTTCCAGAATTCAAATTCAAATCAGTTAGGAGTTATTCTGCAATTAATTCAGAGATTTGCTAGCCGTTTTCATTCAATTCTGGACCAAGTTTCAAGGGATTTTTCAAGGAATGTTTCTGTGGACTTTCCTCCAGAAGAGTTTATGCAATTAAGGATGCAATCAATGCAGACCAACGGCTATCCTTGACAGAGAATAATATTCTATTCTGTACCAGAGAATAAAAGACAGGATTTTTGAATCTCTGACAACAGAGCACACACAATACAGATTACAGAGACAACCTCAAAAATCTTCTGTCTAAAAGAATTCTGAAGAACACTCATCCAAGGAGATCAAGTTTTCAAATCTTCAGATCTCTTTTAGTTTTCAAAGTGTTCAAGGTCAACATATTGCAGACTCCAGACACTCAACATTTCAGTCCCTTTTGCTGAAATCATCCATTGCTGGAGTTCAATATTTGAAGGTCTATCACCCTCAGCAAAGCTTTTCTTCCTGAAGATTTCAAGGATTCAGGGGGAGCTTTGACATCAATCCACATAGTCTTCTCAGTTGTTTGAGAAAGAGAAGACTGCCATCACTCTCTCACCCCCACTCTGTAAAGGGTTTTTCAAACTCCCTTCAAAAGTTTGAACCTGGTTTTTGAGCACCTTGTCAAAGGCTCATTGGTGGCAAGACACCTGATCAAAAAATCTGCTTTGGTTTTTGAGCACCTTATCAAAAGCTCATTGGTGCCCAGGACACCTGATCAACTCATACTGCAGTGGATTCCTACCTAGGGTGGTAGAAGAGTGGATGTACCCAAGTTTGGGGAACCACTATATTTCCTTGTGTCTTCTGGTTCTGCTTGCTTTCATTTTTGTTTCTGGCCTTGATTTTTCTGTGCTTAGTTTTTGCATAGCTTAGTACTGTGATTAGATTTATTTCTGCTTCCCTGCTCACACATATTACGACAATTGTTGTAAAAGTTTGTAAAAGTTTTTAAATCACCATATACTATATTCACCCCCCTCTAGAGTATATCAGATCTAGTTGCACTTTCAATTGGTATCAGAGCGAGGTTGGTTAAATATACCATATCTGATTGGTTGTACATGCTAACACCTGAACCCCAAGATCCCAAACTAGATCTGTGTTTCTTTGGTATTTTATTATTAGATTTTGTTTGCACAAATCATGGCCCAAAACAAAGATTATGCTAGCACCAGACCTCCAGTGTGCAATCTTTCCAAGTTTGCACTTTGGAAGACAAGGATTAGACTTTACATGAATTGTATTGACGAAGATATCTTTAATTCTGTTTTGACAGTGTGTCCAAGACCCCCAGAGAGCACAAGCACAAATGCTGTGCCACCTCCATCAGGAACAGATGCTGACATCAAGAGATGGAAGGTAGCTGATGCCAAGGCTATGAACATCCTAGCCCAGACAATGTCAGATGACATATTTCAAAAGATAGCTGAATGCAATTCAGCCAAGGAAATTTGGGACAAGCTCTCAGAAATAGTCTCAGTCTCAGCTGATGAGAGAAAAGACAGAAGATCCCATCTCATCTCTCAATATGAGAATTTCAAGAAGGGAGAGACTGAGTCAGTGGGAGACATGTACAACAGACTGAGTCTAATTGTCAGTGAACTAAGGACATTGGACAAAGAGATCTCTCTGACAGAACTTAATGACAAGATCCTAATGTGCTTCCCCAGCACTTGGGATTCAAGAATCTGGCCAATTAAGGATGCCAGAAGTCTAAATGAGATCACCACTGAAGCTTTGCTGGGTAAGCTCAAATCTTATGAGCTACTCATCAAGAATAGAGAGGAAGAACAGAAGGCTGCTTCACCAACCACAAGGAAAGAGAAGATCATAGCCTTTAAGGCAACTGATGATCTGCCTGAAGATAAAGCTACAGGCAATGATGAACTACTCAGCTTGTTGGCCAAAAGATTCTACAAGATGACCAGAAAGGACTTCAGAAGAAGATCATACAAGGAGCAAGACAAGCCAAGGTATGACAAGTCCATTAACAACAATAAAGACATTATTTGCTTTGGTTGCAGGAAACCAGGGCACATAGTTCCTGACTGTCCAGAGAACAAGAACAAGGACAGAAGGGACAGGAAAGAAAGAAGGAGAAAGACTCCAAAAGGAATGGAAATGACAAACCTTCTTCAAGCAAAAATAAGCATACAAGAAAAGAGTTTGTTGCTGAATCCTGGAGTGAGACAGAAGAGGAGTCAGAAGCCTCTTCTAGCTCCAGTGATGATGAGGATGATGCAGAAGAAAAGGAGTTCTGCATGATGGCAATCAATGCCTCACAACACAATTCAGAGGAAGAGGAGTCAGAGTCAGACTCAGAGACTCAACCTGAAGAAGATCAAGTAATTAGCTCTTTTGATTTTAGTTCAGAAGATTTTAAATCTGAATTTAAAGCACTGTGTTTAGACCTGCTAAAGTCTGAGAAAGAGATTATCTCTCTCAGAAATCAATTATCTGAACACAATGTTTAAAGTCAGAAAACCTCAAACTCTCTCAGGAGTTGGAGAACTGTAGGAAACAGATAGCTACACTGAAAAGTGAGCTCTCTGAGGCCAAGAAGCTTGAAGAATCCCTTAATGAGAGAAGCATCAAGCCGATGGACATCACAAGCACAGTGAACTCTAGATTTAACAGTACACTGGGCTTGGGTGCCTCATCCAACCAACCTATTGTTCTAACAACTCCCATCAAGTTTATTTCTGACAAGGGAAAGGGAGTTGTAGAGGTTGCTAGGAAAAATTCTGATCTGCCTCAGAAAACCAAGTTCCAGCAGAAATCGTCGAACATAGATCGACGATCGCCGAATGAAGATCGACGATCGCCGAACGCAGCTCGACGATCTCAGGAAAAATCGTCGAACGCAAAAATCGTCGAACGCAGATCGACGATCTCAGCCAAAGTCGTCGAACGCAGGTCGACGATCTCATATACCTGACCTCAGCCATAGTCGACCGTCGAACGGAGCTCGACGATCTGACCCAAGATCGTCGAACGCAGCTCAAAGATCGTCGAACAGAGGTCAGAGCTCTGGAAACTTTTTCAAAGACAAATCAAAATTGAATCCTAAGGGTCCTTCATCCCAAATCTATAACCCTTATACTGAATGGATTCTACCTCCAAGGAGATATCATCCTGAAGGATATAAGAGTCAACCTGGGATGTCTTTCATTTCTGAATTTAGAGGTTATCAACCTAGGCACAAGGTAAACTGGGTCAAAAACAAATGAATTGTCTTATGTGCAGGTGAATACCTATCCAACATCTAACCAGCAATGGTATTTGGATAGTGGGTGCTCTAAGCACATGACAGGGAATAAGGACAACCTCACATCCTTCAGAGCCAAGCTTGGACCCAAAGTTATCTTTGGTGATTCCAACTTTGGACAAACTAAAGGATATGGTGCAGTCTAGATTGGTTCAGTAACTTTCAAGAAGGTAGCTTATGTGGAAGGACTGAAGCACAACCTAATCAGCATCAGTCAGCTATGTGATGAAGGCTACCAGGTGACCTTCAACAAAACCTTATGCAAAATCAAGACAGAGGACAACACAACTGTGTTGACAGGTAAAAGAAAAGGTAACATCTACTTAGTAGACTTTCTTTCAACTAATTTAGATATCTGCTTGTTTAATTCAGTCTGTAGACCAAATGTTTTATGGCACAAGAGATTAGGACACCTAAACCTTAGAACTATTGCTAGGCTATCCAAGGACAACCTTGTTAGAGGACTACCTTCTGGCCCCTACAAGAAGAAAGGACTCTGCAAGGCTTGTCAATTAGGCAAGCAAACTAAAAACAGTTTTAAGTCACTTAATAAGAGTGATTCACCTAGGATATTGTATCTGTTACACATGGATCTTTTTGGACCCATCACAGTACAAAACATAGGAGAGAAATCCTACACTTTAGTAATTGTAGATGACTTCTCTAGATTCACTTGGGTGTTCTTTCTAAGGAAGAAGTCTGATAACTTTAAGTGTCTGACAGAGTTTCTCAAATGTATACAGATTGAGTTCAATACTCACATCGCCCTGATCAGAAGTGATCATGAGACAGAGTTTGATTCTCTTCTTATGCAAGAGTTTTGTCAGAGTGAAGGGATCATGCATACTTTCTCAGCTCCTAGAACTCCTCAACAAAATGGGGTAGCTGAAAGGAAAAATAGAACCCTTATTGAATCTGCCACTACATTGTTGTCAGATGCTCATTTACCTCTATCTTTTTGGGCAGAGGCAGTGAACACCTCCAACTATGTGTTGAACAGAAGTCTGATACATAAACTAAAGGGAAAGACTCCCTATGAATTACTCAAAGGGAAGAAACCTAAAGTTGACTATTTTAGAGTATTTGGTTGTATTTGCTACATTCACAATAATGACAAGAAATATTTAGCAAAATTTCAAGCCAAAGCTGATGAAGGAGTGTTTCTGGGACACTCCATGATCAGCAAGGCCTATAGGGTCTATAACAAATCATCTTTGAAAATTGAGGAATCTGTTCACATTTCATTTGATGAAGCTAACATGTCTTTTAAGGAGAAGAATTCTTCTACCATAGAACCTTTGCAGGAACATTCTCTAGTTGAAGACTTGAACAGGTTACAGGTTACTCAAGAGGATGAAAGCAGTGAAGATGAAGGAAATGATCAACATTTTGAAGCACAACCTGAAGAGCCAGTTGTTGTACCACAAGAGGAAACAACAACACAGGTTGGTGAACAATCAACACCCCCTGTTGATTTAGTAACATCAAGAGACCATCCAATTTCCCAAATAATTGGAGAAATCTCAGCTGGTGTGCAAACCAGAAATCAGGTCAACCAAAACCTGTTGCACACCTGCTTCCTATCTCAAATTGAACCCCAGTCCATTCAAGATGCAGAGCAAGATCCACACTGGATCATTGCAATGAAAGATGAGTTGCATCAATTTGAGACGAACAAAGTATGAGAACTAGTGCCAAAGCCTAAGGATCATTCCATTGTTGGAACAAAATGGGTATTCAGAAACAAACTGGATGATCAAGGAGTAATTATAAGGAACAAGGCAAGGCTAGTTGCTCAAGGATACTCTCAAGAAGAAGGAATCGACTACGACCAGACTTTTGCACCTGTTGCAAGATTAGAAGCCATCAGGATTTTTCTAGCTTATGCAGCTCACAAAGGCTTCAAAGTATATCAGATGGATGTCAAAAGTGCTTTCTTAAATGGAGACATCAAAGAGTAAGTTTATGTCAGACAACCTCCAGGTTTTATCTCTCCAACTTATCCTGATTATGTTTTTAGATTAAATAAAGCATTATATGGTCTCAAGCAAGCTCCTAGAGCATGGTATGAGACCTTAGCATGCTTTCTCTTGGAAAATGGTTTTATAAGGGGTAGAGTAGACCAAACTCTTTTTATTAGAACCCATAAGTCCCATACCCTACTAGTACAAATTTATGTAGACGATATCATTTTTGGTTCTACTGACTCAAAATTGTGCAGAAGATTTTCTAACCTAATGCATTCTAAATTTGAGATGAGTAGCATGGGTGAACTATCATTCTTCCTAGGATTGCAAGTCAAACAACATGCTGAAGACATCTTTATTTCTCAAACCAAATATGCAAATGAACTGGTTAAGAAATTTGGTATGTCTGAGGGATCTTGTATGAAAACACCCATGCCTACCAATGCTGTATTAGATGCTGATGAACATGGGAAACCTGTTGATCAGACAACATATAGAGCAATGATTGGCTCTTTACTGTATCTTACAGCTAGTAGACCAGATATAATGTTTGATACATGTATATGTGCTAGGTTCCAAGTAAGCCCTAAAGAGTCACACCTAACTTTAGTAAAGAGGATTCTCAGGTATGTTAAAAGTTGTCCAAATCTAGGTCTCTGGTATCCAAAAGATTCAGCATTTGATTTAACTGGATTCTCAGATGCTGATTATGCTGGATGCAGAATTGACAGGAAAAGCACCAGTGGAACTTGTCAGTTCCTTGGTGACAGACTTGTCTCTTGGTTTTGTAAGAAACAAACATCTGTGTCAACTTCAACTGCTGAAGCTGAATATATGGCTGCAGGCAGTTGTTGTTCACAAATATTGTGGATTCAAAACCAACTCCTAGACTATGGTTACAACTTAGAGAAGTCTAAAATCTTTTGTGATAACACAAGTGCTATTTCCATAGCTCAAAATCCAGTCCTCCATAGTAGGACAAAACACATAGAGATTATGCATCATTTCTTAAGGGATAATGTTGAAAAGAATAAAATTGAATTACAATATATCCCAACTGATTTGCAAAGGGGAGATATTTTCACCAAGCCCCTGGATGAAAAGAAATACACCTTCCTAAATCAGTTAGTAATGTTAGATGAAGGAAGTTTTAAATAACATTCAAGATTTTGAAAGCTAAAAATTGACCAATACTAGACAAACTTTTTGATTTTTTTTTTCTTAGTGTCTAGCATTTCTCTGATCTCTGAACTGCGCTTGACGATTTACCCCAAGATCGTCGAACGGAGATCGACGATTTCCAAATCGTCGAACTGAGTTCAGCGCCTCTCAGATAGTATGAACTATCTCTTCCGGTCAACGATCGTCGAACGGCGCTCAACGTTTATGTTCACTGAACGATCGTCAAACGGAGCTCGACGCTCTTCAAGATCGTCGAACGGAGATCGACGATGTTGAAAACTCTTCAGATTCCTTTAGAAGCCTCGATCGTCGAACTGAGTTCAACGATCTTTCCAATTCTGCGTCGAACCCTAATATAAACTCTTTTTTTCGCCGTCGTTCTCTTTTGCGCTTTCGATTTCTCTGCAAGAATCTTCTTTCCGTCCAAACAGTTCTACTCTTGGTCGTTTTGTTTGTTGAGTTTTTGCAGGTATAATGGCTGTGTCAGTTGCTGTCCTAGCTGCAATGAAGTTCGATGCTGGGTTTGACATTGATATAGAATCATTCAACACCACTGACCAGATTTTCTAAGACATACTGGGTTTATTCAAGGATCAGAATCTGTCTGCCCTCATGACCATTAGGATCAAGCTGACTTCAGATGAGATCAAGGAGTGGGTCTATACTGCTCATAATCAAGACAACAACACAATAGTTGGGTCTATTGCTGGAAATCAGGTACCCTTGACCCCCACAGTTTTAACAGAAGTTTTTGGACTGAGAAATGAAGAAGATATTGATGAGTTATCAGGAGAAGAATATTCTGAACTACTTGCCAGGATGGGTCATCCAGAGGGAAACCCTAGCAAGGTATTCAAGAGGAATCTGTCTGTTGAATACAGGTTCCTGGCAGATGTGGTAGGGAAAGTGCTGCTGGCAAAGCACTCTGCCCATGATACTATATCCAGACATCAACTCTGTCTCATGGGAGCTCTGGTGGATAAGAAAAATCTGAACTGGGGAGAGGTGTTCTTTGACCTCATCAAGAAAAAAATAAACAAGAGTTTTGTAAACTTTGGAAGAATTCTTGGAGTTTCCTGCAGACCAGGTGCCCTGCCTTGCTGGTCTCCTCTGGAGTTCACATAAATGCCTCCAAGAGACTAACCTGTGCCCTCTTTGGCAAGTGGGACAGGCAAATAAGCAAGCCTAGCAGGCCCTCCTCCAGTGCTCCTTCAGGCACAAGGACTCCAAGAGTCACTCTCCCACAGGTCTCTGCTACTGCAGATGACCTGGCTGCTGCTGTTGCTGCCTCTCCTCCTCCTCCTATTCCATCCCTTCCCTTACCATCCACCATTCCAACTCCATCCACCATCACCATATCCAGTCCATCTCCAACATCAACTCCATCTCCAGACCCCATTCTACCTCCACCAGAGGACCAATTCCACCCTCTGTTCTCCTACCCTCCACCTGATGTCACATCATCACCATCCATTCCATCCTTCACTCTTCTGGATGATTCCTTCATGGATGATTCCCCCTCATCTCCTCCTGACTTACCTTCCTCCTCCACTTCATTCCAAGACCTCCTCCACCACATCATTGATCAACCAACATTCACCCCATCCATATCCATTCCCCTATCCTCCATATCCACCCTACCAACACCTCAGCCCTCCATTCCACAATTCTCCCATTCCCTTCCAGCATCCCCAGCTGCCTCCTTACCCTCTACCTCTGCTCCAGCTGTTGAGCAAGTAGACCTCTCTGCCCTAGCTGACAGGCTGTATGAGCTGATTGCCCCCAGGCTCTCTCTACTATTGGAGACCTCCTTGGCTCCTCTACACCTGTCAGTGGCAGCTCTTTCTGCCAGGCTCTCCTCCCTCTTCCCTCAGGCAGCACCTACAGCAGTGTGCCTTGATCCAGATGTCTCTGCATCTAGGCAGGGGGAGATGCCACATGAAGAAAGCCTTCTTGCTGTTGCTGCTGCTGTTTCTGCTTCTTCTGCTGCTCCTCTGGCTGCTGCTGCTGAGCCTCCTACTGCAGTTCTTGCAATAGACCTAAGGTCTTTGCTATCTGCTTTTGATTCTTCCTTCTTTAGCTGTCTGCCAGAGAGTAATGCTGTCCAGCCCCCAGAAGACTTATCCAAGGCACTTGTGCCATTGTCTTGCTGTGACCCTAGCATCCTCACTTCTTTTGTACATTCAGTCATTGTTGCTGCTTCTGAAGAAAGGACTGATCTTGCTTCTGAGATTGTTGATGCTGCTGCTGCTGAAGATATTCATATTGCTGCTGAAGTTCCAACTGTTTCTGATGCACCAATATCCAAGGATATTCTGATGTCAGAGGCCACTGAAATTGAGCCTGCTGCAATTTTTGATGATGCTTCTGCTACTGTCAGTGAAGTTGTTGCTGCTACCAACTCTCCAGTTTCTGTTGTTGAGAGTGAATCTGCTGTTTCTGCTGCAAGTGAGACTGTTACTGCTGCTGTCACCTCTCCTGCTGCTGTTGTTGTTTCTGCTTCACCTCCTCCATCTGCTGCTGTCTCTGCTACTGTCTCTGTTGCTGTCCCTGCTGCTGCTATCTCAACTTCTGCCTCATCTGCTGCTGTTCAGCTAAAGAAAGATCTTATGAAGAAAATAGATGCTTTATATGATGATCAGAGTTCTGAATCTGATGAGTTTAAAACAGACTCTGATGACTCATCTGCTACCATTACCAGAAAAAGGAAGGCAAGAAGCAAGACAATGAAAAGGGTTCCTCCTGCTAAAGTTAAGGATAATAATGATATTCCTTATTATATCCTTCATAATTGCCCAATCTCTGAACACTGGATGCAGTATTCCAAGAACCAGCTGAAAGCCATGAAGAAAAAAAGAAAATATGAGAAGGGCTCTTCCCAATTCCAGCACCCTCATCCTCCTCCACCACCTCCTCCTGATGCAGGTGCAGGTGGAAGCTCTGCAAGTCAACCCCCAGCCAGAAGCCAGGCTCCCTATCAACCTCATGCTAGATCCTATCAAAGGGAAAGCCAATCCAGGGGTTCATATTATAGGAGAGGAGGATATAGGGGCAATCAGAGAGATATTCAAGTTTATTCCAAAGGGTATTCCAGGCAGCACCCATATTCTAGGGGAGGACATGTTTCATCTGATACATCATCAGGTCCTTTCCCCTACAAGCTAAAAGAGACTGTGTCTGCCAGACCTCCTCAAGACAACCCTTCCAACAGGTATGAGCCACCTGTACCTTTTGAGGACCCTGAAAATAACCCAGCTGCTTGGACTGCCAGGTTAAAGGAATTGGCTGCACTGGATCAGATTAAGAAGGCCAGGGATCAAGGATTGGATACCTCCAACATTTCTACAATGTCTGAGCAAAGACAGAAAGAATTAGAAAGATATGCTTCCAGTAAATTCTTTGATGCTGACAGATACATGAAGTTACATCCTGCAGCTGTGGTTCCCAGGCCTACAAAGCAAACTTATTTGGGTGCAGCAGATGACACCAGGTCCAACAAAGAAGCCCTAAACCCTAACAGAGAAATTAAAATGGTTAAAGGCAAAGAGAAGAAGTGACATTGTAAGGTGACAGTTTCTGTGAATTCTGACTGATATCTGGATGATATATATATATATCTCTGTGTTTCTGCTTGTCTAGCTGTTGTTTTTCTGCTTAATACTTGTATGTTGTTATTTAAATTTTTCCAAAGTCTGTAAATAGTAATCCTAACCCAAATAGGGGGAGATTGTTGGAACACCCTATTACTAATTGTGGTCAGGATCACTATGTCTCTAGGAACCTTTGCTTGACCTCCTGTATAGCTTAAAAGGTCAATTAGAATTGAGTCTAAGGGTTAGAAGTCTAGGTTTGGAAGCTGCCCTGAAGACCAAGTTTTTCTGTCTGGAGACTAAGTCTGATCGTCGAGCTCAGCACGACGATTCGTCGAACTCCGATCGACGATCGTCTAGCTCAACTTCGACAGATCGTCGAACTCCATTCGACGATCGCTGAGCTCAACTTCATAATATCGTCGAACTCCATTCGACGATCGGTGAGCTCAGGTCGACGATTTTGACTCTGCCTTGGATCTTTATCTCTGAGCTCAGTTCGACGATCTTTGAGCTCAGATCGACGATTATTTTTGCTGCTTAAGTTTTCCAGATCGCTGAGCTCAGCTCGACGATAGCAGAGCTCAGTTCGACGATTTCAGATAATTTCCAGAATTCAAATTCAAATCAGTTAGGAGTTATTCTGCAATTAATTCCGAGATTTGCTAGCCGTTTTCATTCAATTCTGGACCAAGTTTCAAGGGATTTTTCAAGAAATGTTTCTGTGGACTTTCCTCCAGAAGAGTTTGTGCAATTAAGGATGCAATTAATGCAGACCAACGACTATCCTTGATAGAGAATAATATTCTATTCTGTACCAGAGAATAAAAGACAGGATTTTTGAATCTCTCACAACAGAGCACACACAATACAGATTACAGAGACAACCTCAAAAATCTTCTGTCTAAAAGAATTCTGAAGAACACTCATCCAAGGAGATCAAGTTTTCAAATCTTCAGATCTCTTTTAGTTTTCAAAGTGTTCAAGGCCAACATATTGCAGACTCCAGACACTCAACATTTCAGTCCCTTTTGCTGAAATCATCCATTGCTGGAGTTCAATATTTGAAGGCCTATCACCCTCAGCAAAGTTTTTCTTCCTGAAGATTTCAAGGATTCAGGGGGAGCTTTGACATCAATCCACATAGTCTTCTCAGTTGTTTGAGAAAGAGAAAACTGCCATCACTCTCTCACCCCCACTCTGTAAAGGGTTTTTCAAACTCCCTTCAAAAGTTTGAACCTGGTTTTTGAGCACCTTGTCAAAAGCTCATTGGTGGCAAGACACCTGATCAAAAAATCTGATTTGGTTTTTGAGCACCTTATCAAAAGCTCATTGGTGCCCAGTACACCTGATCAACTCATCCTGCAGTGGATTTCTACCTAGGGTGGTAGAAGAGTGGATGTACACAAGTTTGGGGAACCACTATATTTTCTTGTGTCTTCTGATTCTGCTTGCTTTCATTTTTGTTTCTGCCCTTGATTTTGCTGTGCTTAGTTTTTGCATAGCTTAGTACTGTGATTAGATTTATTTCTGCTTCCCTGCTCACACATATTACAACAATTGTTGTAAAAGTTTGTAAAAGTTTTTAAAGCACCATATACTCTATTCACCCCCCTCTAGAGTATATCAGATCTAGTTGCACTTTCACGGGCTTTGGCTGGGAGCTTGATATACTTGACGATTACGAGATCGGATATTGCTTATACTGTGGGACGAGTATGTCGGTATATGCAGGAGCCATGAAAGCATTATCTGGTGGCGGCGAAGAGCATTCTGAAGTACGTGAAGTCCATCTCAAATATGAGTCTCTTTTATGAGAGGGACACAAGCTTTAATCTGCATGATTACACGAATGTTGATTATGGGGGAGATACAAATGATCGGAAGTCAACGTCTGATTACGTCTTCATGTGTGGATCAACAACTATCTCGTGGTGCAGCAAGAAGCGGGACTCAGTATCTGTCTCCACTACTGAAGCGGAATACAAGACTTTGGCCTTGACAGCTCAGGGGGCCATCTGGCTTTGGAGGTTAGTGGAGGGCATCCATGAGGAGGTACGAGGTCCAACTCTGCTACGCGGTGACAATGCGAGTGCCCTCAAACTGGTTAATAATCCAATTTGTCACGCGCGGACAAAACACATCGAGATCGAGCATCACTATGTTTGGGAGAAGGTGCTGGAGGAGTCTATGATGATAGAGTATGTGCAAAGGCAGGACAATGTCGCAGACATCTTCACGAAGCCACTGTCGAATGGACCGTTTATATGGTTAAGGGGATTGCTCGGACTGGTTCCCACTTCCACTTCAAGGGGGAGTGTTGAAATTGTTGAAGAGGAGTTGAATTTGTACAGACCGCACAAACAGCAGTAACCGCTGTCGGTTAACACAGTTAGGTATTGGCGGGTAGCCGTTCTGGTTAGTGTTGTGCGGTCTGTCTCAGCAAGCTCCCTGCACGCAGTTAGCGTGGATAGCAGAGGTTAACCGCAGAGCTTGCTGTGGTCTGTTCGCGCGGTCTAGAGCCAGAGTCCGATGGGGTTGTGGACTTGGTCATGGTGATGTGTCAGGTCTGTGTTGTTACCTAGTTCGCAGAGACCGCATGAGTTGCGCGGCTTGTCGCCAGATTGTCTCGTTGCGACCAGCTTTGCGGTCTGGTTCTGGTGTCCGTACTGATGTACAGTTAGGTGTTGTTAGCCGCAGTATGATGGACGGCTACCCTATCGCTTATGGGCGGTGACCGCACTCCCCTGGTCGCCTATAAATAGGGGTCCCGACTCGTCATTTATAACGGGAACAGTGAGAACTCAACTTGCTTCTTGAACTTGCGGTTAGACTTTTTAACTGTGCGACTAAGTGTAGTCGAATTGTGCTGTGCAGACCGTGCTGCTAGCACCGAGCGACTAGGCAACTAGTACTGGCAGTTCGTCAGTGGAGGCTCAGTGTGGTTTAGTTTGCGGTTTATAGCAAGTCGCGGTTTGTGTGACTAGAAGTCTTCTTCCTCGGAGTTTGCAGATAATTCAGTAAGACAGTTTGCCCGATCTCAGCGAGTTGACTGTTTCCTAGTTCATCTTCATCTGTTCGGGCGGCTTCTGCGGTTAGTCGATCTCTGCGGTCAGGCAGACATAGTTGCTGACAGGTTCCTCAACAGTTGTTCAGTTTGGCGGACAGGCGGCTTCAGCTTGCGGTTAGGCGGTCTTAGAGTTCTGTCCGACCGTTTTTACTCTTGTTGTTTTTTGTTGTTTCCATCGGGTGCATTGTGAAATCATATATCGCAATGTATATCTCTCACTGTAAAGAAGATTTGTAATTCAATTCAGTTTTTGTTCTTCAACTGCTTCTGGTTTATTTGGCTTGGTTTGGTTCAGTGTTCTTTCGACCTTTCCAGGTTCATAAATTTTACACATGAGACTGGATAAAATTAGGAATGAATGTATCAGGGAAAAGACAGGAGTTGCACCAATTGCAGAGAAGATGCGAGACGCTTGACTAAGATGGCTTGGACACGTACAAAGGAGACCATTAGAGGCACCTGTTAGGCATTGTGAGAGTCTAGTCACTAGGCATGTTAATCGAGGGAGGGGTAGACCAATAAAGACTTGGAATGAAACTTAAGGAAAGACATGATGTACTTAGACATTAGTTGTTGATTTTTTGAAGTGAGAATGATGAGGAAGAGTGATTGGCCGGTTTCGACGTTTGCTGTTTTTTCCGGATCCGGTGCGTGGTTGCTGTTTGGTGTTCCGGGAACTATCTCCTTTAAATAGGGTGGTTGTCTCTGTTCAATTAAAATTTTTGAGTATTATCCTACTACAATAGCGGCAGACTGGAATTCCGGTGTTGCAGTGGCGGCGGACTGGTATTGCAGTAGCAGCGGACTAGTGTTGTAGTGTTGGCTGACCGGTGATGCAATAGCGGCAGACTGGAATTCTGGTGTTACAGTGGCTGCAGACTAGAGTTGCAGTGTCGGCGGACTGGAGTTGTAGTGTCGGCGGACTGGAGTTGTAGTGTCGGCGGACTGGAGTTGATGTAGCGAACTGAAGTTTAAGTGGCAGACTGAGGTTGAAGCAGCGGACTGGTGTTGCAGTGGCGGCAGACTGGTGTTGCAGTGGCGGCAGACTGGAATTGAAGTGGAGGACTTGAGTTGAAGTAGCAGGCTGTGTCTGCTTCGTTGCTTGGTTTGCGGACTCAGGGGATTTGAAGTTGCGGGCTGTTGTTACGAGGTCGCCGACGTGCTGTGATTGTGAGTAGTGAGGTCGCAGGGGACCTGGTTGTGTTTGGCGAGCTGCTGTCATTGGAGGCCGCATGCGACTTGGTGGTGAGGTGCCGATCTGTGCTTCTGGTGATTCTGTGAGTTGAGGCTGATAGAGGGTTGTTCAGATAGTGGTTTGCAGACAGTGTAGTGAGGCTTGCAGCGGTTCAGTTTCAGCCTTTTTTTATTATTGTTGTTGTCCAATACCTCGCAAAAGTTTTTTGCGTTGGTGGTGTTTTCTGTATCAGTTTATCTCTTCTTGAGTAATGCAAGCTTTCTGATCTCCATCTTGGTGCAACGTTTTTTTCTAACATGGTATCAGAGGGAGGTTCGTACTAGCTGCGTCCCTCTTTTCGTTGCAAGTTCCGTGTTCCGGATATGGAAGGTAGTAGTTATGCCAGAGGTCTTGGCGTGGAGTTACTCTCACACTCCAACTACAAAAAATGGAGATCGTGTATGAAAAACTATCTGCTGGGGGAGGACTTGTGGGAGGTAGTTGACGGAGATGAACAAGAGCAAGTGGTTGCAGTTGGAGACGATGCTCAGTTAGTCAGAGCTTGGAAGAAGACAAACGTCAAAGCAGAGTTCACTCTCAAGCGAGCCATTTCCCCAAGGTTGTTTGACCACATTATTGGATGCAAATATGTATCAGAGATATGGAGGGCTCTGGATGGGTTATTCAACAAAAAGAACGTGACACGATTGCAGTTCTGGGAGAACAAATTGACAAAGGCCGCTCAAGGAGAGTTGAGGATCTCGAACTTCTTTCTTAAGATAAATAATCTCTGTGCTGAGATTTCAGCTTTAGATCCTGATGAGTCAATTTCTGAAGTCAAGTTAAAAAAACACATCATTCGTGGACTACGAAAGGAGTATGTCGATTTCGTCACGTCTGTTCAAGGCTGAGCTAATCAGCCATCCTTGGTGGAACTAGAGAATTTGTTATCTTCCCAGGAAAGTCTAGCTATCCAGATGGCAGGAGTGACCATCACTAAAGGAGATGGTGATGCTCTCTTTTCTGGAAAGAAGAAGTCTTGGGAGAAACAAAAGAAGAATTCAGGAGACGAACAGTCAACATCTTCTCGAAGTGACGAAAGGAACTTTCTTCCCCGATATGATGAGCAGAACAGGCCGCTGTGTTTCGCCTGCCGTAAGTATGGACACATGGCAAAATACTGTCGGTCTAATCTTAAGGTCAGACATGTCGCTGAGAAGGAGGAGCATCCAAGGCGAGAAGAACATGAAGACGGAGGATCACAAGAAGGTCAACAATGGGGGAACTGCTTCCTAACTGAGATGACTGCAACTCATGTTGGCGCGTTGGCCTCGATCAACTTTCAAGATGATTGGATTGTTGATTGTGGTTGTGGCAATCATCTCACTGGAGACATGACAAAGTTCGCCGCTCTCAAGGCGTATAAGGGCAACGATGCTATCATCACAACAAATGACACAGTGCATTCTGTAGAGAAGGAAGGGTTGGTGTCATTGGGTATCAAGGAGAGACCACTCAACCCGAAGAGTGTGTATCACGTGCCTGGGATGAAGAAGAATCTATTCTCTGTGACAAACGCAGTGGAAGCTAGATATCACGTTTTGTTCGGACCGAATGAGGTGAAGTTTGTGAAGAACTTGATTGGAATCGATGGAGATGTTACCCATGTTGGAAGGCGTGTGAAGGATCTGTTCGTTCTTTCTGCTAATACTTATGTTGACAAACTGAAGACAAATGATAACGCTGTGATCTGGCACGAGAGACTGGGTCATGTGGGGATGGACAAACTACAGGCGATGACGACAAAGAAGTTGCTAAATGGCCTGCCCAGCCTATCTTCTTACAGTTACGGCCACGTGTGTGAGGGGTGTCAATTTGGAAAGTCACACCGACTCCCATTTAACAACTCTGAGTCCAGATGCAGGGCTCCACTGGAGTGCATCCATGCTGATGTGATGAGACCATGCACACCATCCTATAGAGGAAACAGATACATGCTGGTTTTGGTAGATGACTACACCCGGTACACTTGGGTGTACTTCATGAGAGAGAAGTATGAAGTCTTTCAGAAGTTTCAAGAATGGAAGGAGTTGGTTAAGGGAAAGCTAGGGTTACGAGTAAAGAAGCTGAGAACTGACAATGGTGGGGAGTTTACCTCTGACGTCTTTGTATCCTTTTGCAGGAGAGCTGGTATTTGGAACGAGCTCACATGTGCCTACACTCCTCAGCAAAACGGTGTTGCCGAGAGAAAAATCCGCCACCTGTCAGAGACATGTAACAGCTGGATGTGTGCGAAAGGGATTCCTAAGGCCCTATGGGCAGAAGGAATGACTTGTGCTGCTTATGTGATCAACCGACTTCCTTTGAGTCCAAATCGAATGGTATCTCCACATGAACTAATGTTCAAGGAAAAATCAAGCGTAGCTCACTTAAAGGTGTTCGATGCGACATGCTTTGTGCACATTACGAATCAGCTGCGGACCAAGCTGGAGCCAAAAGCACGCAATTGCGTGTTTGTTGGGTATGATGAAAGGAAGAAAGGGTGGAAGTGCATGGATGCGCACACACACAAATTTATCGTCTCTCGGGATGTGGTGTTTGATGAACTGATTTCTTATCCGGGAGTTTCGTCTGTGGTATTGCCGAATGAAGGAGTAAGAAAGGAAGAAGAGAGTTACTGAGAACTCTGGGGTGGAGCTTGTGATGTCTCCAAGTGCCCCATCTCCTTCTAGCTCAGAAATAACATCATGTTCTGAAAGCAGGGGGAGTATTGCTCCAAGGGGTGCAAAACAAAGGACTGAAGTAGAGGAGGCTTCGGATATGACTGAAGGTGAGCAAGTGTTGAGGAGGTCGAAGCGGACTATTGTCCCACCTGCTCGCTACAAAGAAGGGAATTTTGTGAGTCTCATCTCCTGCTTATTTGTAGGACCTCTTGACGAAGGAGAACCTACTCGGTTTGAGGACGCAGTGGGCGTAAAGGAATGGGATGTAGCCATGAATGAGGAAATGACAGTGCTAGAAAAAAACGAGACTTGGGATCTGATTCCCATGGTTGAAGAAATGAAGCCTGTCACCTGTAAATGGGTGTACAAGGTCAAGAAGAAGGCTGATGGAGGAGTGAAACGATATAAGGCGTGGCTTGTGACTCGAGGTTTCTCTCAGAAGTACGACGAAGACTATGAGGAGACCTTTAGTCCCGTGGCGAAGATGACATCGGTAAGGACGGTCATTGCCCTAGCAGCATGTCGTAACCGGAAACTGTGGCAACTTGATGTGAAGAACGCATTTCTATATGGAGAGATCGACAAAGACATATTCATGGAGCAACCACCTGGATATGTGTCCAAGTCTCTGCCACAGCACGTGTGCAAATTGAAGAAACCTCTATACGGGTTAAAGCAGACATCGAGAGCCTGGTACGGGAAGATTGCTGAGTACCTTCAGTTCTGTGGGTATGACACCTCTGATTCTGATTCCAACATGTTTGTGAAGAAGAGAGATGATCTACATGTGCTAGTTCTATTATATGTCGACGACATGATTGTGACCGGAAATGATGACGGCGAGGTGACGATGCTTAGGGAGGAGCTATCAATCCGTTTCGAGATGAAAGATTTGGGTGAGCTGCACCACTTCCTTGGATTAGAGGTTGAGAAGAGGGAGAACGACTTGCTAGTGTCTCAGAAAGCCTACGTTGAGAGGATCGTGGAGCGCTTCGGCATGAAGGAAGGGAAGAACGTCTCTGTGCCGCTTGAGGTTGGGCTGAAGCTTAGGAAGAATGAGGGGAGGATCCTTCTTGACCCGAAGGTTTTTTGGGCCTTGGTGGGGAGCTTGATCTATCTGACTATCACTCGACCATACATCGCATTTGCTGTCGGCTGGGTTCGCAGATATATGCAGGAGCCACGGATGTCTCATCTTGAGGCGGCAAAAGGGATTTTGAAGTATGTGAAAACCACCTTGGATATGGGATTATTGTATGAAAGAAAGTCCAGCTTTATTCTGCTTGGATATACTGATGCAGACTATGCTGGAGATACTGACGATCAGAAGTCGACATCCGGATATGTGTTCATGTGAGGAAATGCTGCTATATCCTGGTGCAACAAGAAGCAGGACTCGATTTCCCTCTCTGCCACTGAGGCAGAGTACAAGACGTCATCCTTGACGGCTCAGGAGTGCATCTGGTTGCGGAGGCTGGTGACGGATGTTGATGTGGAGGTGAAAGGACCAACCCTAATTCGCGATGATAACGAGAGTGCCTTGAAACTGGTAATCAATCCAGTTTGTCACGCATGAACTAAACACATTGAGATAGAGCACCACTTTATTCGAGAGAAAGTGTTAGATGGGTCTCTTGCTGTGAAGCATGTGCGAAGTCAGGACAGCATTGCAGATATCTTCACGAAGGCCCTTTACAGGGGCCATTTGAGTATCTTCGATCTCTTCTCGGCGTTGTTTCCGGAGCTCAGTTCAAGGGGGAAGTGTTGATTTTTTGAAGTGAGAATGGCGAGGAAGAGTGATTGGCCTGTTTCAGCGTTTTGCTGTTTTGTTCGGATCCGGTGCGTGGTTGCTGTTTGGTTTTCCAGGAACTATCTCCTTTAAATAGGGTGGTTGTCTTTGTTCGATTAAATATTTTGAGCATTATCCTAGTACAATAGCGGCGGACTGGAATTCTGGTGTTGCAGTGGCGGCGGACTAGTATTGCAGTAGCGGCAGACTGGTGTTGTAGTGTTGGCAGACTGGTGTTGCAATAGCGGCAGACTGGAATTCTGGTGTTGCAGTGGCGGCGGACTGGAGTTGCAGGGTCGGCGGACTGGAGTTGTAGTGTCGGCGGATTGGAGTTGTAGTGTCGGCAGACTGGAGTTGAAGTGGTGAACTGAAGTTGAAGTGGCAGACTGAGGTTGAAGCAGCGGACTGGTGTTGCAGTGGCGGCGGACTGGTGTTGCAGTGGCGGCGGACTGGAATTGAAGTGGCAGACTGGAGTTGAAGTAGCGGGCTGTGTCTGCTATGTTGCTTGGCTTGCGGACTCAGGGGAGTTGAAGTTGCGGGATGTTGTTACGAGGTCGCCGACGTGCTGTGATTGTGAGTAGTGAGGTCGCAGGCAACCTGGTTGTGTTTGGCGAGCTGCTGTCATTGGAGGCCGCATTCGATCTGGTGGTGAGGTGTCGATCTGTGCTTTTGGTGATTCTGTGAATTGAGGTTGATATAGGGTTGTTCCGGCAGTGGTTTGCGGACAGCGTAGTGAGGCTTGCAACTGTTCAGTTTCAGCGCTTTTTTTATTATTGCTGTTGTCCAATACCTCGCAAAAGTGTTTTGCGTTGGTGGTGTTTTCCGTATCAGTTTATCTCTTCTTGAGTAATGCAAGCTTTCTGATCTCCATCTTGGTGCAACGTTTTTTTTCTAACATTAGTGAGATTATGACAAATGATAGGGCACAATGGCGACAAAGGATCCATATAGCCGATCCCATTATAGTGGGATAAAGGCTCGAGTGCTGTTGTTGTATTTTAATATAATTATTAAGTAATATAAAAATAAGATAATTAACAAACTAAGTGTACATATCTTGAATTGTAACAAAAAAGAATTTAATAAGACTATAACATAGACCATACTAGGGCTGATATCGAGTCGAGTTCGAGCGATTTTGGCTCGGCTCGAAATCGAAATTTTCGACTCGAACTCGGCTCGAAATCGACTCGAAATTGAAATTGATTTCGAGTCGAGTCGGCTCGACTCGAAATGACTCGATTCCGAGTCGGCTCGAAATCGAATCGAGTCAGCTCGAAATCGAATCGGATCGGCTCGAAACCAAATCAAATCGGCTCGAAATTGAGCAATTTTTCGTTTTCTTTCTAATTTGCTCAAAATTAAATTGGGAAAACTATAAATTTAGCAAATGAAACACTTAAAGTCTTCATTTTTTTATTTAGATTTAAATTTTGTTATTTTTAATCTTAAAATAGGAACATATTAATAATTATGTAATTTTTTAAATTAATTCGAGTTGATTGGAATCATATTTCAAGCGATTCAGGGCTGGCTCAAAATCGACTCGAAATCAGATTCGAGTCAAATTGAATCGACTCAAATTGAGTTGAATCAATTTTAACCGATTTCGATTCGGCTCAATTTTCGAACGATTTTCGAGCGACTTTCGAGTTTCGAATAATATGCTCAAGCCTAGACCATACATATGAAAATCGGGACTTCAAACTTATATTATACATCATTGACATTTCATATAATGCTATAAATAGGAAGAATAATAGGAATTTGAAGAAGAAGAGGAAGAAGAAGAAGAGGAAGAAGAAGATGAGGAGGAAGAAGAGGAAGAAGAGGAGGAAGAGTAAGAAGAGCTTACTAGCAGGGCGTGATCGAGAGCGGGGGCGGGATCGAGAACGGGGAGCGGGATCTGGAGCAGCGAGGCAACTTCTGAATTGCGTAAATCTAAAGGGCGTGAAATGAAATAGAGACAGACTTTACCGCGCGGGAATCACGTATTCCGAATTATTATTTAAAAATGCGTTTCCTTGAGTTTCGAAAGCGTGTTTCGGCGCGTTTCCGGGCGTTTCTCTTATCCGATACGCAACCGAGCCGATACGTAAAGCATTTTTAAGTATCCGTGATTCGTAGGCTAGAAGAATGCTGCAAGGTTGGAGCAAGAAGACAACAAGGAGGGGTGTAAGGGCCTAGTTTATGGTGTGTGGCTTGTGCAGGGTTGTAGGTGCGGGCTGTGAGCATGGTTGTGGAGGGTGCATGATCCAAAGGCAATTTCTGTGGCTGTAGCAGGGGTTGGGATTCGTCGGTGGTTACAAAATCAGATGGAATGATGTGGAGGAAGTGAAGGGGGGAATGGAGGATAAGTCTTATACCATGGTAATATAACAATGTTAATGTATGATGTCTTATTCAATAGAGAGAGAGTGCATCTGTTTATAATACAAGTGTGAATACAATGTCCTAAGGTACAACATTATAGAAGTAACCTATACATGAAATATTATATGCTTTTATAGTAATCTAATATCTTAATATGTTAACTTTGTCAAGATAAGGTTTTTAGAGAATTTTAATTCATTACATGCTAAACCTTAACTGTGATGGTGGGGAAATGTATCATCAAAGAAGAAGCAGTATTACTAAAAAGGTTTATACTAAACTATTAGGCTAAACCTGGAAATGGTAATGATCTTATTTAGTAATGCAAAATGGCGAAGAGTATCGTATGCTCTTGATTTACTTACATATAACAATCTGTATTTCCAAGTTTTCAGTTTTATGTAATCTTCTTGGATGTAGTTTAATCATGCTCTTGATTTGTAATCCTCATCATTTTTTTATAGTGTCAAATTAAAATTGTTAGTAATGATTTAAGAAAGCTCCAAATCACCTCATTACTGTTATATTCAATTTTTTAGCTTTCATTTGCTTATCAAAATTCCTGATGTCTTTAAGCATCAACTTTCTGGTTATTTTGTTTACAAAGAGTGTCGTAGTTGTCAGCAATATCACCATAACAAATGGTACAACAACAAATGTAACTACAACAACTGTAACTACAACAACTTTATCAACTCCAAGCTTCAGCTCTACGGGGTGGTTGTGACTATTCTACTTTGTTTTATTGTATTGGTTGTGTAAAAGTAATTAACAAGGTTGCCCCAGCTTTCCTTATCCCCGTTCTATTTTCTCTGTTCTGCACATTTGTTGGAGTTTTTGCAGCTCCAAGGAGTAATGCTTCAAGTGAGTTTTATCTTCTTTGATGCAAAACTTTCTTGTATCATATGATAGTTTAATTCAAATTTCTTCTCATTTCGATTATATGGAACACAACCTTATATCATATCTTTTTTATGACTGAACAAGTCTGTTTTTTATATGCTTGCATACAATTATAATGGAATTTTTTTGAATAGGTGGAATAACTGGTGTAAAATCTGAACTCCAGTTCAGATTTTCAGCGTACATCTAATTCTGGGGTACCTGACCCAGAAGGTTCTATTTATTGGAACCTTAAGTGAGTCCCTGTATTTGTTCCCAAGTTTGCAATATTTAACTTATTTATGCTTCCGTAATTTATTTAGCCGACCCCACTATAGTGGGATAAAGGCTTGAGTGTTGTTGTTGTATGCTTCCGTAAATTTGGTTGTTCCTTTTCTTGGGGTAGTATTGTCCCACATCTTTATTGCAATTCGTTCTTGTTAGAAGGTGTTTTTTTCCTATGAAGTTGTTGACTCCGTCTGAGCAATTTCTATTCTATTCTGGTAGAGATTATGAGAAATAAATTCCTGAACAGTGAAAGTTCTTTGTCTCACTTGTGTAAAACATCTTGGTGCATACGTGTAATTTACAGCAAGCAAATTCCTTCTAGAAGGTTGGACTTTAACTATAATTTACATTATTTTGATTCCTTATCTTTCCTGATACCGATGCTTTACTGCTTTATCTCTTTGCCTTCAGGTGTCTTCACCGTAGCTTTAGGTTCTTTGTTTGCAGGTGTCATTACCATGGATGCGGGTAGTCATGGATGCAGGTGTCCTCACCATGGCTGGAGTTGCCATGGTTGGTGCTGTCACCTGATCATTTGTTCTTCTCCTTCACCCCCCCTTGATCTGGAGACGGCCCTATTTTCATGGCTGCTTGTAGCTTGAGGAATTGCATCCGTGGTAAAGGTTTTGTTAACAAATCTGCTAATTGATCTTCCGTTTTGCAATATTCTAGACATAGCTTGCCTTTTTCGACCTCTTCTCGCACAAAGTGGTGCCGAACAGCTATGTGCTTACTGCAATTATGGAAGATCAGGTTTTTGCTAGGGCTATGGCTGAAATATTATCAAATCTGGGGATAATGACGTCATTCTCTTGTTTCCCTTCTTCTTTTGCTTTGATCTGCTTGGCTAGTTCTTTCAACCATGCGGCTTCAAATTCAGCATTGGACAATGCCATGTATTCTGCTTCGGGCAGGCAATTGTTTGTTGTTTGCGGGCGTTCCATGAAATTGGTCGATTTCCACATCAGAAAACTTAAGCACTATTGCTTTTTCTTTCTTCTATGTCGCCTGCCCAGTCAGAATCACAATATCCTGATAACCTATTTTCTCCCCCTTTCCCATAGATCAGTCCATAATGTTTCGTTCCTTGGATATATCGTAATAGCCTTTTTACTGCATCCATATGAGATTTACTTGGATTGTAAACATACCTTGATAGTTTGTTTACTCGGCATTCTTGATCTGGTCTGGTATGAGTAAGGTATATTAAAGATCCAATAAGGCGCCAATAACTGTATTCATCTGTGCCTTCTTCCCTTCTTGTCTTTGTTTTAATTTTTCATTAGTTGCCATCGGGATTATAGCAGGATTGCAATCACTGTGGCCAGTTGTAGCTAGTAATGTTGTGGCATAATGCTCTTGTGATAGAAAAATAAACTTTGGATGTTGTATAACCTGGATGCCAAGAAAGAAATGCAAACAGCCGAGATTGGTCATTTCATATGTTTTGAGCATAGCTGATTTGAACTGTTCTATCATAGCTGGACAATTTCCCGTGATGATTATATCATCCACATAGATACATACATTGATTATTTGTGTTTGTATTCCCTTTGTATATAATAAAGCTTCTACTGGGCATTTTACAAACCCATTGTTTATTAGAAATGTATCCATATTATCTTTCCAAGCACGTGGTGCATGTTTAAGCCCATAAAGAGCTTTGTGCAGCTTATATACAACTCCTTCTTGCCCTTTAACTTCAAATCCTTTGGGTTGTTCAGCAAACACTTCTTCCTGCAAAACTCCATTTAAGAAAGCGGATTTGATGGCTAATTGATATAGAGGATAATCCATAGTGGCTTCTTGGGCAATGAGAACTCGTATAGTTTCCATACGAGCTACAGGTGCATATGATTCTTAGAAATCTCTGTCAGGTACCTGTGAGTATCCTTTTGCCACAAGTCGAGTTTTATGTTTAACTAACTCACCTTGTTCATTGGTGTAAAAAATTCACGGAAGCTGAGCAATGTCGCAGGAATACTCAACCAAAGCAAAGTAAGTAAAAACCAGTATCAACAAAAGTACAAGAGCCACTATGGAATATATCAATCTTCTTTATAGAGCGAAGTATACATTGTGAGACATGATTCACAATACACCTGATGGAAACAAAAAATTACAAACAAGAGAAACCGGCGGACTGACAACAGTAACCGCCCAAGCTACAAACCTGAAACCGCCAAGCCTGTCCGCTAAAACCGCCAAGCCTGTCCGCCGAAACCGCCAAGCCGCTTTTGTCAGCTCTAACCGCCGAAATCGCCGAACTGCTAGACCGCTACTCAAGTCGCGCCGACTGCCTTGTTATTGAATGCTGGTGAACAGGGAAAACAACATACCCGCTGAGATCGGGCGAACTGCTTGAGCTATCCGCAACCACGAGGAAAGAAGACTTCAAGCCGCCTAAACCGCGACCTGCTGTATACCACAAGCTGCTAACCGCGATCTGTTCCGCATTGAGCTTCCCAATTAGTTGCCTAGTCGTCCGGTGCTAGCCGCATAGCCTGCACAACACAAGCCAACTTCACGTAGTCGCCCGGTTAGAAAAAGTCTAACCACAAGTTCAAAACGCGAGCTGAGTTCTCACTATTCCCATTATATATGACGAATCGGGGACCCCTATTTATATGCGACAAGGGGAGTGCGGTCACCGCCCATAACGATAGGGTTACTGCCCATCAACCTGTGGCTAGCACCACCTATCCGCAAAAGAGTGCAGATACCAGAACCAGACCGCGCGCAGAAACAAGTCAAACCGCTCACGTGATAAAAATTACCAGTCCGCATAGTCATGCAGACAACATCCTCAGTCCGCGTGGACAAAAACAATTAAGCTGACAACCACACGACCTGAGCCTCCGCGCCAGACGGTCGGCCGATCTCAACATCCAGACCGCGCAACACATGCGGTCTGCGCGAACCCCAGAAGCAGACCGCACAACTAGCGATCTCTGCGACTAGGCAACACCATGGATCTGGCACATCACCGTGACCAAGCACACACACCAGCGAACTTTGGCTTCAGACCGCGCAAGCAGACCACATCGAACTGTCCGGTTAGCCTCCGCTATCCGTGTTAACTACCTGTCTCTACGCAAGCCAGAGAACCTGCCAACTCCATGTTGACTCTGCGGTCTCACAATCCAGACCGCGACAACCGCGGTTAGCCATCGCTAACCGCCCGGTTACCTCATAGGGTGCTTGCTAAAGCAAACCGCAAAACAGAGAACAATAGCCAGAACCCGGTTATCCGCCAACATTTAGCCGCCTAACCGACGGCAGACTCCGCGGTCTGTGCGGTGCGGTCTGCCCAATCAGACCGTCCACTTTCACTTCAACAATTTCAACACTATCCCTTAAAGTGGGAAGTGGAAACCAGCCCGAGCAAACCCCGTAACCGTGTAAACGATCCCTTCGACAACGACTTCGTGAAGATATCTGCGACATTGTCCTGACTCTGCACACACTCAACCATCAATGATTCCTACAACATCTCCCGAACGAAGTGATGCTCGATCTCGATGTGCTTTGTCCGTGCATGACAAACTGGATTATTAACCAGTTTGAGAGCACTCTCATTGTCACCGCAACGCAGAGTAGGACCTCGCACCTCCTCATGGATATCCTCCACTAACCTCCTAAGCCAAATGACTTCCTGAGCTGCCAAGGCCGAAGCCTTGTACTCCGCTTTCGTAGTGGAGACAGACATTGAATCCCGCTTCTTACTGCACTACGAGATAGCTGTCGATCCACACATGAAGAAATATCTTGACGTCGACTTTCAATCATCAGTATCTCCCCCATAATCAACATCCGTGTAACCGTGCATGTTGAAGTCCGTGTTCCTCTTATAAAAGAGAGCCATATCCGAGGTGGACTTCACTTACTTCAGGATACTCTTAGCCATCACAAGATTAGGCTTCCACGGCTCTGTCATATACCGACTTACTCGACCCACAACATAAACAATATCCGATCTTGTAATCGTCAGATATATAAGACTCCTGACCAGAGCCCGGAATACCAAGGGATCTGAAAGAATCCTTCCCTCATCACGCCGAAGCTTGAGACCGACCTTCAGTGGAGTCGATTTGCTCTTCTTCTCCTGCATGCTGAATCGTTTAGCGATCCGCTCCGCATAGCCCTTCTGGGAAACGAGCACGCCGCTCTTCTTCCTCTCCACCTCGAGATCAAGGAAATGGTGGAGCTCCCCAAGATCCTTCATCTCGAACAGGTTAGCTAGCTATGCCCTGAGCATAACTACCTCTTCCTCCGAGTTTCCCGTAACGTTCATGTTGTCAACGTACAACAACACCAAGACTTCAAGCTCTCCCCTCTTCTTGACAAACATATTCGAGTCCGAGTTTGAAGCAAAGTATCAACAGTGAAAAGGGAGAACAGTTGCTAATTACCTCAGAATTTTCTCTAGGGGGGTGAATAGAGATTAAAATTTTGTTTCAAATACTATGGTTATTTCACAGAAATTGCATGTACATTAGCAATCAACCAGAAATAGGTGCAGATAAATAAAATCACCGCACAAAATTAAAAATAAAATGAAAAATCACCGAAGACATAAAGATAATAGTGGTTTTCCTAAATCTGGGTACATCCACTATTCTACCCACTTGATAGGAATTCACTATCACAGTGTCCGAGTTTTTTTGATCAAGAGACTCTTAGAACCAACACCAGATCTGTTGATAAGGAGATCTTGAAACAATACAATATGAGTCTTTTCTCAAGGAGATTCTCAGAAGCTCTCACTGAATCCTTTGAAGAGAGATTTTCAAACTCTTTTCTCAAAGTGTAATAAGAAAATGAAAGAAGATTTGTGATAGAATTAATTTTCTTGTTGAGTCCAATCAACAGATTTCTGAGGACAAGTAGTGATGATCTCTGAAACTTTTTGATGAATCTCTTAATATGAAAATCACAAAGATTATATGCCCTAATTCTAGATTATCCTTGAATCAACTCTGAATCAGATGCAGTTTCCTCTTGAGAAGAAGAACTAATTATCTTTTGCAGATTCTGCAACAATCTAACAATTGACTGAGTGATGAAAGAAATTCAATTGCAGATGATGATCTTCAAAACTTTCTTTGTCTAAATCAATCTATCACGATCTGATTAGAATTCTTTGATCGTCTGTTGAATGTGGTTGGAGATTGATGTATGAATTCAATAATAATTCATCATTCTTATTTTCTGTTGTATCTCATCATATATAAATGAGTCGATATCTTCTAACATCTCCAAAATTCTGTTAGCAAACTCCTTGAATTAATTCTAATTGGAGCCTCAAAATGAATTCTGATTGGAGCCTCAAAATGAATTCTGTTAAGAAATTCAGTCGACGTAACGTCGAGTTCTAATAGAAGCAATATCGAATTCTGAATATCTATAAGAATAGATTTGTAGTCGACGTTCCGTCGATATCATGTTGAAGTATGTGTCGATATAATCCTTTGAATGTGGCCGACTTATCAAATTTAGTTGCTCTGATTTCTATTCGAAGTAGCGTCGATTTCCAGTCAAAGTTGGGTCGAATTCCAGTCGAAGTTGCGTCGAATTCCAGTCGAAGTTGCGTCGACTTCTAGTCGACGCATGTTGACAATTCATGACTTTTCTCTTAAATTCAGTATGCCTTTCTTTTGTCCTTTATATCATTGACACCCTAGGACTTCTAAGACCAAATTACCCTCACTATACAACATGAGTAATAAACCTAAGATGTACAATCACTTAAAATAGTTTGTTAAGATAAATCACAAGATTTTTTCCCAACAATCTCGCTCTATTTAACTTAATAAATTTTACAAAGTTTCAAAAGTGATTTTACAAATAAGAAACAGTAAAAATACAGAAATTTGACTATCATGAACATGTACTGATCACAAATAGAAAACATAAAGGACAACATAAGAGGCAACTGAATATATAAGACTTTCATAGAGTTCTCAAAATGTATACCTTCAGAGGATATACTTGTTCTAAGAAATTTTTTTTCTTTTCCTAAAGAATACTTGTACATTCTTACTAATCTTTTTAACAGACAAATCTTGACACTTCCCTTGAGCTGTCACAGCATCATCCACAACCTCTCTGACTATCATAAGAATATTAACTAAATTACTTTGTTCTGTCTCCCCCTGGACTGATGCATCAGGTTTTTGAGAAACTTGATCATTATTCTGTTCTGTCTCCATCTGAACAACTTGATTTTCAGTTTCAGAAATCTGAGCTATTTATTCACCTGCCTCTTTTCTTAATAGAACTGTTTGAGTTTCTCTAAGAAGAGCCTCATCCTCTTCTAATGATTCCATGAACTAATCTTGCTCAGACATTTCCCCCTTTTGAACCTCATGAGTCAAGGAAGTTAAGAAAGACTTAGTCACTTCTGTGAAAGTCAGTTTATCTTGAATTTTTCTTATAGAGGATTGTACTTCACAAATTTGTTTTAGCATATTTCCAACTGAAGATCTACAATATAGAGCATGCTCATCTATAAGAGTGGTTAATGAACAAGTAGTTTGCTGCACTGCTTAGAGAACAACTTTATTAATGTCAAAAGAAGCATATGAGGATATATCAACTTGACTATTATGATCAACAAAAACTGATGGTTGATCATTGTTATTTTGTATGTCTGTAACATGGAAGTCAATATCCGTAGTCTGTGAAAGACTTGGTTCTTGAACTAATAGCTGTGATAAAGATAACGATGCATCTGCTGGTAGAATTGATTCATAAGGAACATCAGGTAATGATGTTTTTACTGGTAAGGCTGACTCATTTAGTAATGGCGAGGATGAGGGTGAAAGATCTTTTTTTTGAACCAGGCTTAAGTATTTGTCTGATTTTCTTTGAAAACAAAGCTATAATGAATCGTTTTCCAGTAGATATGTGCACTCCTTTTGATTTGCATAGAGTAGGGTAATGCTGTTTTAGTATCTGACTCATAAATGTCATATATGCATTGTCCTTATGATTGTACTTATGACCTATAAGACTTAGAATACACTTACTCCGGTTAATCTTCTTTCTCAAAACCAGAACTCCCATCATATGCAGCTGAGCTTTAAGAACAACATCATGTGCTGATATTTCGCATATCAGCACCTTTCCCACCATGTCAGCTAGAAACTCATATTCTTCTAAATTTTTTTTTTCAAATGAATTGGTTTATCTTTAGAGAAATTCATCTTCTTCAAAACTTCTTTGATTTCTTCATGTGTTAGTTCTGTATCTCCTTCACCAGAAGGCAATTCAAAAGTTGCATGTACAAGTTCTGCAGTTATTTGTACTTCTGACCCATTGATCTGCCCTATCATTGTTGCAGTTATTTGTACTTCTGACCCATTGATCTGCCCTATCATTGTTCCTTCATCATCATTTTTAACAAAATCAATGAACTCAGTTAACTCCACAGAGTATAGTAAACATCTTGTGGTAATCAGCTTGTTTAGACCAGCATCGGTAAAAAGCTGTAAAACTCCTTTAAATGGATCGGCAACAGTTGCAAATGATTCCAAATCAACACTGAAACTGGAATTCGCCTTGGTTGACATTATGAAACCTGCAAAGATTGCAAAAAAAAAAAACAGAGAGAGCGAGTAGAGGAAAAATAGAGCGAGGAAGATGAAAAGTTTGGAGAAAAATACGAAGTCAAAATAAATGGACGAAACGTCGAGAAATTAGGGCATAACTATTTCCTTAGTTGACGTGACGTCAATTTCTTTTCGACGTATATGAAAATACATAATCAATGCATGCATTAAGATATGTCAACATTGCGTCGACTAGATCCAAAACTCTTCATAAACACCGTCTCTAGACGTTGCGTTGAATAAAAGTGGACGTTTCGTCGACTTGTATTCAACGTTACGTCGATTACAGACAAATTTTTTTAAGTATTTAACATGTTTTTCCCAGCAATATTTGTAAAGAAAAATTGTTTTTTTTTAAAAATCAGTTACTGAGCTTTATAAAGCATGCCCAAAACATTGATAAAGTAGTGCTTGATTTCATCAAGAGATTTTTGTGAAAATATCTGTCCTCTGATTTTCATAAGTCACATATTTCAGGAAAATTTTCCCTTTTTCCGCATTGTTTTTGAGAAAGTGATGCATAATCTCTATATGATTTGTCCTGATGTGCAAGATAGGATTTGCGGCAATTGAAATAGCACTTGAACTGTCACAGAATAGTTTGAAGTTAGTAAAATTCAAGTTATGATCAAGTAACTGATTTTGCATCCATAAAATCTGTGAACAACAGCTTCCAGCAGCAATATACTAAGCTTCTGCTGTGAAAGTCGAAACAGATATTTGCTTTTTACTGAACCAAGATATCAGTCTAGTACCTAGAAATTGACATGTTCCAGAGATAATTTTTATATCCAATCTACATCATGCATAATCAACATCAGAATATCTTTTGAAAGTGTGATATATGAGGAAATTGGGTAAGGTCTCGTACCAAGTTCTTGAAGCTTATTTTAAACTATAAAGTGCTTTATTTAGTTTATAAACATAAGAGGGGTGATTTAGATTGACAAAACTTGGTGGTTGTTCAACATAAATTTTCTCTTGAAAATTTCCATTAAGAAATGCACTCTTTACATTCATTTGAAAAACTTTGATTTTTTGTATGCTGCATAGACTAGAAATAATCTTATTGCTTCAAGCCTGACTACTAGTGCAAAAGTTTGATTATAATCAATCACTTCTTCCTGTCTATTGCCTTGAGCAACAAGTCTAGCTTTATTTCTTATTATTACTCCATTAAAATCCATTTTATTTTTGAATACCCACTTTGTTTCAATAATTGGGTAATCTTTAGGTCTCTTCACTAATGTCCACACTTTGTTTTTTTTCAAATTGTGCAAGCTCTTCTTGCATGACAACTATCCAATGTGGATCATTGGCAGCTTCCTCAAACTTTTTAGGTTTATACTGTGAGAGAAAGCACTGTAACATAACTTATGTAGTTAATTGCTTTCTAGTCTTTACTCTTTGTTTCACATTCCCATTCACTTGAGTTGGTGGATGATCTCTAAGAATTGATCTTTCTGGAATTATTCTGTCTTGAACAATTTGATGATGATTCCCTTGCTGTTCATCAATTAGTTCTGTATGCTGAGTATCAGTCACGTGATCATTATTTTGATTTGTAATAACAGATGGACCAAGCATTCCTTCAACTGGTACTTCATCATATGTACTTTTTGCAATATCTTCTGACTGATGAACAAGCTTTTTAGATGGGTTTTCAGTAATCTCTTCAATTTTTAGCTCTTTCAAATCATCACTTGAAGTATCTTGTTCCTGCAAAAGAAGCTTGGTGGAAGTTTCCTCCCCCTTGGAACAAGAAAGAGTTCCATGAAAAACTACATGAATGAATTCCTCAATTCTAAGAGTCTTTTTATTATAAAACCTATAAGCTTTGCTTGTTAGAGAATATCCTAAAAATATTTCATCATCAGTTTTCTTATCAAATTTGACATGATAACTTTTCCCATTATTAAGTATGAAACAAGCATAACCAAATATTCTAAAATAAGAGATTAAGTGTTACCTTTCAAAAGTTCATAATGAGTCTTTAACTTGGTTTTGTGTACTAGACTTCTATTGAGAACATAATTAGTAGTGTTAACTGCTTCAACCCAAAAGGACCTAGGCCAATTTGATTATATTAATAAAGTTCTACCAGATTCAATTAGCATTCTGTTTTTTCCTTTCAACAACTCCATTTTATTGAGGAGTTCTAGGAGTTGAAAATTTTTGTCTAATTCCTTCATTTTCACAGAATTTACAGATCAATTTATTTTCAAACTCCGTGATATGATCACTTCTGATCAAAGACACTTTAGTATCATATTCAGATTGAATCTGTTTGATAAATCTTGAGAGGATTGAAAAAGTTTCAGACTTCACTTTTAGGAAGAACACCCAACTAAATCTTGAGTAGGCATCCACTGTTACCAGAGTACAAGATTTTCCTCCTAATCTTTGAGTAGTAAGATGACCAAACAAATTCATGTGTAGAAGATATAAAATTCTAGGGGAATCATTCTTACCCTGTTGACATGCCCTACAAGGATATAGTATTCTGTACTTACCTTTTGATAAGCCTCTTACCAGATCACCCTTTGCAAGCTTTGCTACGGTCTTGTGATTGATATGACCAAGTCTCCTGTGCCATAGCTCATCCCTGTCTAATTCAGCATTAAACAAACATATTTCATCTATAGTTGAGCAAAAATAAACTACATAAATATTACCCTTTCTATAACCAGATAACACTATAGTATCAGTTATAGAGTTGACTATTTGACACAAGTTATGAATAAATACAACCTTATATTCACCATCACATAGCTGACTAATGCTAATTAAATTATGTTGAAGTCCTTCAACATATGCTACATTTGAATAGGTGATATCTCCAACTCTGACTGTACCATAACTTTTGGTTTGACTATAGTTGGAATCACCAAAAATTACCTTTGGACCACGTTTGACCTTAAAATTTTCCAGCCATTTTGTGTCCAGTCATGTGTCTGGAATATCCACTATCTAAATACCATAGTTGGTTTGTATTAGGACAGTCTTTAGCCTGCACAGGAAATCAAACATCAATTGGGATCCAGGTTACCTTAGATCCATAACTTCTTTTTTCATTTTAAAGTGTAATAAAAGTATAGGCTGGTCTTTCATAATACCCTTTAGGATAAAAGAGTGTTGGTCTATTAAACCAACTGCTTCTAGTTTCATGTACTTTAATAAAACATTTTGTACAAACATTACTTTCATAAAAATAAAAAAAAACATTTATTCTAGGATATGCGTTGAGTTGCATTCGACGTAATATTCTGGATGCGTCGATTTGTAGTCGACGTTTCACAGGTGTTACGTCGATATGAAGTTGACGCATGTTCCTGAAATCTATGATTACTGATTTTCGTTTATTGGTTATTACTGGATGTTTATGTACACTACTTTTTCCTTTGAATTTATCTTTATTATAATTCTTTGTTACTTTTCCTAAGTTAATATTAGATTGAACTTCATTTGCTTTGGTGAATGATACGAGATTTTTCTATACAGGTACATTACTATTTGTCGCAATCCTTTGAGGATTAGCTCCTAAATTTAAATGATCAAACCTTTTCTTAAAATTTTCAGTAATTTTTTTTAGCTGTGACTCCTTCCATTCAAGGAATTTTGAAAGGCTTTTGCCTTTGTTAGCTCTTCCTTTAGTGAAATGTTTTCTTGTGTTAGGATAACTTGTTTTTTTAATGTTTTAACTTCATCTTCTAACAATCTATCCTGCTAAATTTGATATTTATCATTTGTAAGATTTTTAACTAGCTCAATTATCCTTTCTCTTCAGATATTTCTTCTTTTGATCCTTGGTACTTGATATTTCCTTTTGTTGATCTGAACATTCTGTTGATATATGTCCACTTTTTCTACATGTAAAACAAATTATCTTCTTATTAGTAGTCTTATCAAACTTTGGTTTGCTTAAATTCCTATCTCTGCTTCTAGAGTTTTCTGACTTTATTCATGTTCTGAATCTCCTTGCTAGAAGATTAAACATCTCATGTTCTGAAACAGATAGTTCATCCTCATTAACCTTGAAAGCAACAAATTTTTCTTTAGGTGTAATAACTATTTCTTTAGCTTCTGTCTTAGCTCTACTTTTCAGAAGTTGTTCATATGACTTTAACTTTACTAGCAAAGCATCAGTTGTAATTTCTCTGTGACATCTTGCTTCTCTTATGACTCAAATTCTAGAATCCCATGTACTAGAGAAACACATGAGTAATTTATCATTTATCTCGGTGAAAGATATATCTTTATTTAATCCCTTCAGCTCATTATTATCATGTTAAATCTATCATACATTTCTGTTACTGACTCATCAGCTTTCTTTTGAAAATTCTCATATTGTGAGATCAAAAGTGATCTTCTATCTTTTCTCTCATCAACACTTCCATCAACAATTCTTGTAAGTGGTTCCCATATTTCTTTTGCTGAAAGACAGCCTGCAACCTTTTGAAGCACATCATCAGACATGGTTGAGACTAAAATGTTCATAGCATTTCCATCACCATCTTTTATTCTCTTTTCCACATCCGACCATTCATTTCTTGGTACAGGTTCTGCAGTTGTATTTCCCTTTGCATCCTTCATGTATGACATTGGTGGTCCTGTCAAAATAGATTCAAATATACCTTCATCAATATAATTCATGTATAATCTAATTCTGACTTTCCAGAGTGTAAACTTTTTAAGATTACAAATTGGTGGCCTAGTAGATGCAAATCCTTTGAATGTATTTGAAGACATTTTTGTAAATATAAATGTAAATATACTGTTGCAACTGAAATGATCTTTTGATCAAGGTTTTAACCTCTTAAAAATTAATCTCCTCTAGATTAACTTTTTAATGATCAGCATAGCTCTGATAGCAATTGAAATGAGAGAACAATTGCTAATTACCTCAGAGTTTTCTTTAGAGGGGGGGGGGGGTGAATAGACATTAAATTTGGTTTCAAATACTAAGATTATTTCACAGAATTTGCATGTACATCACTAATCAACCAGAAATAGGTGCACAAGAAAGCTCCCTCCGGGTACCATGTTTTCTGCAGAAGTTGAAGAACACATTCGAGTTGAACTCTCCTCCATTATCAGTTCTCAATTTCTTGATCTGAAGACTGAGTTGGCCCTCCACAAGCTTCTTGAACTCCACGAACTTCTAGAACGGCTCTGACTTCTCATTCATAAAATATACCCAATTATATGTGGTGAAATCATCAACCAAATCCAGCATATACCTGCTACCTCCAAGACTGGGGGTGACGGTGGGTCCCATCAGATCACCGTGGATGCACTCCAACGGTGTTTTGGATTTGGTCTGCGACTTATCAAATGGAAGGCGATGAGCTTTATCATACTGACACCCCCACACAGACATGACCGTCTCCAAATGATGAAAGATTAGGCAGGCCACGCACCAGGCCTCTTGCTGACATAGACTTCAGCTTATCCATCCCAACATGCCCCAATCTCTCATGCCAGATAGCAGCGCTGTCATTCTCCCTCATTTTCTCAAAATAGGAACTTGTCACCAACATGAACAAGTCCTTCACCCGTCTTCCAACATGAGTGATATCAGACTTTACGGCTGACACATTTCGGAGAAATTTCACTTCTGTTGGGTCAAACAGAACGTGATACCCAACATCCACCGTGTTGGTCAGCGAGAAGAGGTTTTTCTTCATTCCCGACACGCGATATACACTCAAAGTGAGTGGACCCTTATCACTAACTAAAGAAATTGTCCCCTCCTTCTCAACTGCATGCACAATATCATTAACAGTAATAATAACATCATTTTCTTTGTATGCTTGCAGAGAAGAGAACTTCAACTCGTCCTCGGTGAGCTGATGACCATACCCCGAGTCCACGATTCAGTGCTCTTGATAGTTGATGGAGGCCAGTGTACGAACACAAGTATCCGTCATGAAAGCACTCCCCCATCCACCTTCCTCAGCCCTGGATTCAGCCTCTCCTTTTCCCGCAGCATGCCCCGACTGAAGATTAACCCTGCAGTTTTTCCGGATGTGACCAAACCTGTTGCACCTGTAGCACCGTGGTCCTCCTCTCTTCCTCCCTTCATACTGCTTAGAAGCCTTGCTCCCTCTCCTGCTGTGATGAAGAAGATGGACCATCGCCAACATGAGGCTTTTTCTTCCTGTCCCATCTCTTCTTGCCAGAGTAAAGGACCTCGCTCTCTCCCCCTAAGATGGATTCTCCAGCCATTTGCCTCGCCAAGCTTTCCTGCGAAGCTAACAAGTTCTCCAGCTTGTGCAATAATGGCTAATTGGCCCAGCCCTGCACAGAAGTCATGAAGGCAACATATTCCTTTCGCACCACGCGGATAATGTGCCTCTTCAGCTTCGCCTTTGAGATAGGCTCTTCCGGGTCCAATGCTGATATCTCAGCGCAGAGGTCCTTCATCTTCAGAAAGAAGGATGATATGGACAGATCACCCTGAATGGCCTTCGCCAGCTCATTCTCCAAGAACTGTAGACGAGCTACGTTATTCTTGTTGAACAGACCATCCAAGGCCGTCTAGATCTCAGCAGCTGACTGACATTCAATGATGTAGTCAAAGAGCTTCGGTGAGATAGCCCGCTTTAGAGTGAACTCCGCCTTAGCATTTGTCCTCCTCCAAGCTCTCACCGCCTCAACATTCCCTGCAGCAGCGACTACCTCTTGCCTGTCGTCTCCATCGACGACCTCCAAAAGGTCCTCGCCAAGAAGATAACTCTCCATGCAAGACCTCCACTTCTTAAAATTAGTCGGCGTTAAGAACTCAATCCCAAGACCTCTTGCATAACCGACTTCCATTGCTAAACCCTGATTTACTTGAACTTCCAAAGGAATAACACAACTCTGACGTTGATCAACTGCTAAATCCTCAACCTCCCTCTGATAACATGTAAAAATTTCACGAAAACTGAGCAAGGTCGCATGAACACTCAACCAAACCAAAGCCAAGTAAAAACTAGTATCAACAGAAGCATAAGAGTTACTATGGAATATATCAATCTTATTTACAGGGCGAGGTATACATTGCGAGACATGATTCACAATACACCCGATGAAAACAAAAAATTACAAACAAGAGAAACCGACGGACTGACAACAGTAACTACCCAAGCCGCAAACCGCCAAGCCTGTCCTCCGAAATCGCCATGCCGCTTCTGTCAGCTCTAACCACCAAAACCGCGGAACTGCCCGACCGCTACTCAAGCTGCGCGGACTGTCTTGTTATTGACTGCTAGTGAACAAGGAAAACAGCCTGCCCGCTGAGACCGGGCGAACTGCTTGAGCTATCCACAACCCCGAGGAAAGAAGACTTCAAGCCGCCTAAACCGCCACCTGCTGTATACCATAAGCTGCTAACCACGAACTGTTCCACACTGAGCTTCCCAACTAATTGCCTAGTCGCCTGGTGCTAGCCGCACAACCTGCACAACACAAGTCAACTCCACTTAGTCGTCCGGTTAGAAAAAGTCTAACCGTAAGTTCAAAACGCGAGCTGAGTTCTCACTGTTTCCGTTATATATGACGAGTCGGGGACCCCTATTTATAGGCGACAAGGGGGGTGTGGTCGCCACCCATAACGATAGGGTTACCGCTCATCAACTTGTGGCTAGCACCACCTATCCGCATAAGAGTGCGGATACCAGTACCAGACCGCGCACAGAAACAAGTCAAACCGCTCACGTGGTAAAAACCACCAGTCCGCATAGCCATGCAGACAACATCCTCAGTTCACGTGGACTTAAGCAATTAAGCTGACAACCACGCGACCTGAGCCATATCCGCGCCAGACGGTCTACCGATCTCCAAATCTAGACCGCGCAACACATGTGGTCTCCGCGAACTCCAGAAGCAGACCGCACATCCAGCGATCTCTGCGAGTAGGCATCACCATGAACCTGACACATCACCGTAACCAAGTCCACACACCAACGAACTCTGGCTTCAGACCGCGCGAGCATACCACATCGAACTGTGCGGTTAGCCTCCGCTATCCGTTCTAACCGCCTGCCTCTACACAAGCCAGAGAACCTACCAGCTTCAAGCTGACTCCGCAGTCTCACAATCCAGACCGTGACAGCCGCGGTTAGCCAACGCTAACCGCCCGGTTACCTCCCAGAGTGCTTGCTGAACCAGACCGCTGAACAGAGAACAATAGCCAGAACTCGGCTATCTACCAACACCTAGCCGCCTAACTGGCGGCGAACTCCGCGGTCTGCCCAATCAGAGCGCCCATTTCCACTTCAACAATGTCAACAATTGATTTTTACTTTAAAGATCCATTTAAGTCCAATGATGTCCTTTGTTGGTGGTTTTGTAGTGAGTGTCCAGATCTGATGTTTGTTTATCATATCTATTTCCTCTTGCATGGCTTTTTTTTCAAATTTCTGAATTTGTTGCTTCTTCAATTGTACCTGGAATATTAGTACATAAAGCCAATTCTCATTGTTCATATATCTCTATTAGGCTTTTTGTTTTCCGTGGAGATGATGATGAAGAGGCTTCACTTGAGGAAGAAACAGAAACTTCTGTGTTTGATGGCCTGTCACTAATAGGTTCTGGTGCTATTTGGAGGGTACACGGGATCCAATTCCCGTGTTCAACCACAACTGGTTGTTGAATATTTGTCTCGTTGTCTGATCCCCAATTCCAATGTTGATTTTCATTGAATTGTACATCTCTTGTGTTGTGGGATTTAATAGACGATAAGCTTTGGAATGATCTGAGTATCCAATGAATAACAGTGTTTCATCTAGTTTGCCTTTACCTTGTTTCAATGCTTATGCGATGCATCCAAATATTTTACAGTGGGAAAGTGAAGGTTTTCTAGCATATAATGTTTCATACGGTGTGCTCAATTGCAAGGCCTTTGTTGGTGTCCTATTGAGCAGATATACTGCTGTATTGGTAGCTTCAACCCAATACTGTTTTGGTATTTTCATTGGCAGCATCATAGCTCTTGCCATTTCAAGTGTGATCGAAATTCTCCTCTCCTATCTGTTCTTAGAGCTTTTATGGGGTACTAAACTGTTTTTCCACTTTTGTTTTGAACAGTTTAAATGTCTCAAATTCTTTTGATTTGGTTTCAAGGTAATGAATCCACATAAACCTTGAATAATCATCAACTAAAAGAAGATAGTACCTTTTCCCTGTTAGGGATGCTGTTTGTGCCGGGCCCCATAAATCTGCATGGATCAATTCTAGCGGCTGGTTGCTCCTCCAGTTTGATTGTTTGGGAAATTTCACTCTACATGCTTTGACTTTTGCACAGCTATCACAAAACTCCTCTTGCGCTTGTTTTAGTGTTATACCTGTCACCAATTGGGGTAGTTTCTTGAGGGCTCTCTAATGAATGTGCCCATGTCTTTGATGTCATAGAGCTGAATCTGTTTTGGAGGGTACTGTAGATTGATTTGTGGTGATAGAACAACAGATAGACATAATATCAAGATAAAATACTTTGTTTTGAGTCATTTCAGCAATAGTTATTAGCTGATTGGTTCTCTCTTCTACTATATGACATTTCGTGCCTTTGAAATGTACAGAATAGCCCTTTTTCTGCATCTGACCAACACTTGATAAATTTTGTGTTAGGTTTGGTATCCACAGAACATCATGGATGTATTTGACAGATCTGGATTTGGGTTGTATTGCTATTGTTCCTTTTCCTTTGTGTTTGTCCATCCCCTAAGTACACAAATGTTTTTGTGGTTTCATCTAAATCTAAATGTACAAATTGGGTTTTATGACCACTCATGTGACTTGAGTCCCCACATTCTATATACCACCTTACTTGTTTTGGTTTTGTTGGTTCATAATTATCACTTGTAAAAAATAAAGTATCAGAACCCTGTCCTTCTGCGAACTTTATGACCTCTCTGTTTTTATACCAACAATCTCTATCGAAGTGAGTTGGTTTCTTGCATCTTTTGCAGCGATTAAAACAATCTTGTGTATTATGAGTTGGTTTTTTTTACATAACTCACAATACATAGGAGTGTTTGGTCCTCTACCCTTCTCTTTGCCTCTCTGATTATATGTCTTATTTCTCTGAGAGAATTGTTTTACCAAGCTATTCTGATTTGATCGACCATATGCCATATTTGATTGTAAAGCCTGTTCCAGAACAGGGGCATGTTTTTTTAGTCGGTCCTCATGGGATTGCAAAGAAATCATTAGTTCAGTGGTGGTTAGCAAATCCATGTCATGTGCGTCTTCTATGATAGCTACTACTTGATCATATTTAGTTGTTAAGCTTCTCATAATTTTGTGAACAAGTTGTTGGTCTTAAACAACCTTTCTAAGATTACGGATTTGGTTGGTAATATTGGATACTCTAGCATAGAATTCCAAAATGGATTCTTCTTCTCTCATTTCTACGACATCCAATTGTCTCCATAAAGTGTGTACTTTAATAGAAATTACCTTGCGAGTTCCTTTAAACTCCTCCTTTAGAGTGTCCCATGCCTCCTTAGCACTTGAGGCACCCATAATCCTTGGAAAAATTGTATTGGAGACTCCTTGTTGTATAAGGAGTAAAGCTCTGGTGTTTTTCATAGGATTCTCTTTTGTAGCAGTTGTCCCAGTGGTGATCTCGGTTATTTTCAATGGCGATGCGTCTTCTGCTTGAGCTCCTATTTTGACGCCCTGCTCTATGACATCTAATAGATTTTGTGAATCAAAAAGGGTGAGCATACGGATGCTCCAAAATTCATACATCTCTCCATTGAAAATCAGAACTCCAGTTTGGCTGTATAGAGGAACATAGCCTGTAGATGATGAGGCCATAGTTTACTTCAATTCTCGGTTTTCTACACAGTATGATATCGCTAGTCGTATGTGACTAAAGAACAGAATACAAGAAACGTAAACCTCCCTGTGATATCAATATTAGAAATAAAACGCACTTATGCAGCAAGATGTTTTACACAAGTGTGACAGAAATTTCACTGTTCAGAATTTTATTTCTCATAAGATTTTATTACAGCAAGCAACATATTTATAGAAAGCCAAATTCCTTCTAGAAGGTTGGGCTTTAACTATAATTTACATTATTTTGTTTCATTCTTATCTTTCCTGATACTGATGCTTTACTGTTTTATCTCTTTGCCTTCTGGTGTCTTCACCATAGCTTTAGGTTCTTTGTTTGCAGGTGTCATTGCCATGAATGCGGGTAGTCATGGACGCAGGTGTCCTCACCATGGCTGGAGTTGCCATGGTTCGTGCTGTCACCTGATTATTTGTTCTTTTCTGTCAGAGACAGCTTGCTTTTAGATAGGTAGTTACTAAACTAGTATTGAATGCTAACATGTATTTGGTTGATAATTCAAAAACTACCTTTCATTTCTCAAGTTTGTAAACATTTTTGAGGTATTATTCAAAGGGCCTCCAGATATGATCACTACTAAAGTTGCATGTTTTTTTGCTTTATAAAATTGGTAGATTCGATGAAAATCACATCCTATTTTGAAAATGAATCACTTGTGTATATAGTGTGGTGGTGTAACTACAGTTACGCATTATTTATTTTCTTATTTAATTTGTACTTTTGTTTAGTTTTATTTTTCTGGATTGCTGAGTTTTTCTGGTTTGATTGCTGGTTTTCATTTAGTTTATTCTTTGGAACAATTTGTGAAGAATTCGTATTGTATCTGTAAAAATTGAGATTATTATAAGATTCGAATTTAGATTTTTGCTTGGTTGATTTTGATGATTGATGTAGGTTTGAAATTTTGAGGTTGACAGTTGATGACTACTTTGATATTGTTAGAGCCCACTTGCCCATAAGAGAGACCCTTTTGTTTTATTCTTCTCATTTTCTTTAGTCCCACAGCACTTGTTGAGTTTTGTGGTTAGATTCTTTATGCATATATATATATATATATATATATATATATATATATATATATATATATGTAATATTTTGTTCTTGGATCAAAATAATATCTTTTATATTTCAAATTATCACATAGTATTAATCAAATTAAATTTTATTTTTCTGCTCTTCCTCGCTTGTGCATATTCCAGATCCTCTCGCGTGAATCCTCCCAAACTCCTACTTATGCAGGCGGAGATGCCAGTGATGCTCTTGTTTGTATGTGGCTTGCAAATAATCTTTTTGATATCTGTTTGCATATTATTCCACATAATGAGATTGTTTGAGATCATTTTGCTACTCCCTATGTTGCACCGACACACAACACGACACGTGAATAGTCAATTCTAAAAAAATACCATATTCTGACACGCTGGGACACGTATATTAAATATTTATTTTTTATAATTATGAAAATTTTAAAACATTTTTAAAAAATAAAAAAGAATAATTAATAAATATTCAAATAAATTATGTCATGTTTAAATATTACCCATTAAATATTCAGATGTAAAACTTAACAAAAGGTCAAAAAATGATAGAACATTAACACATTATCATTATATATCATTTTTAAAAATATGGATTCTCAAACCAATTTTTTCCTCCACTTTTAATCTTCCTTTTTCTAGAGAAAATATCCACCATACTAGTAGATTCACCCTCACTACCTGAAATGCTTGAAGGGGGGGGGGCCGCCGGGTTCTACTCCGGTATGAGGGGGAAAAAGAGGGGGAGGGGGAGGGAAGAGAAAGAAAAAATGGGGGGAGAAGAAAAGGGGGGGGGGGGGGGGAGAAAGGGAGTTAGGATGCCTCTTTCTGTTAGGAATTTTTTTAATATGCGCAAAAAAATATACGCCGCTAATTCTTGAATTTTTTTTGTGTGCATGTCATATGATTTTTTGTGTGGCGGTCATAAATGCATGGGTTAAACCGTCATTCGTTAAGGATTACCTAACAAATATCATCCATTTCAGCATAAAATTGGATGAAGTTCGTTAGGTGAGCGTTAACGAATCACAATTTAACCCTTATGATCATGACCGTCACCACCATGCCAAACGGAGCCGAAGTTAAACACTACATGATAGCTTTGGTGTACTATTCTCAATATTTTCTACTTTTATTATTCATGGTCTTTATAGATTCCATATTTTCATATGCATAGAAGATTATTTTGATGTTTTAAGAATTTTTGGGGTTGAAAGTTGGGCAAAATCACTCTTCACGAGTTCGAGAAAAGTGGGCTTATTGTACTCCGAGAAGAGTTGCTTGACCCAACTTTCAACATTTGGTTCCTTGTTACAACGATAAATTTTTCCTGCTTCTAACTACATCAATGAGTAAATTTTGTTATCAATCACAAATTTGTGTTATGTTGCCTTCTGGATGTTTTGATTATCAATAAGGTTTCTGTTGAACATGAAAATCAAGGTTCAAGAGGAGTTCGGATCAAAGGGATGGCTTGCATTTTCTTTTTTCTAGCTGATTTTTTAAAAAGATTTAGGCTCTGTTTGGCACTGTGGTGGCGGTCATTAACACGAGGTTGAATTGTCATCTGTAACTGTTAACGTCCACCTAACGAACTTCGTCCACTTTTATGTTCAAATAGATAATGTTTGTTAGGTGATCCTTAACGAATGATGTTTTAACCCATGCATTTATGACCTCCATCACCGTGCCAAACAAAGCCTTAATAATGGAAACTATCATTTGATTAACAAAAACAAAAGATTGGAATATTGGATAATGAAAATTGACTTTGGACTTCAAATTTAGAAACTAATTTAAAATGTTTGCCTAATTTTTTTTTAAAAAAGACTATATTTGGTTTGGCGGTGGCGGAGGCATCCCGTGAGTCGAAACGTCACTTTGAAATCGGAGGGGGAGAGGTGGGTGGTCGAAAAGGAGCGGATCAGGGCCGTTTCCACCTTGCTGTGGGTGCAAACGGAGCAAACACCACAACCGACAATTTGTTTACCAGTCATCCGACATCAATTACTCCAAATGGAGACGGCAAAACGCCGAACCAAACGAAGCTCTGGAAGTTATAACTCTTTGTTGAGATATCATTTCTTATTTAATATTAATTTTTTTATTTTAAGTGTGATGACTGATGGGTGGGTTCATTGCTGAGAAATTATAAACGAAAAGCTGTCAAGTATCACTAATTCATATGTTGATTTTATTTCTTACCACTTAAGGCCCCATTTGGCACGATGGCGGTGGTCATGAACATAGGAGTTAAATTGTCATTCGTTAATGTCCATGTAAGAAACTTCATTCACTCTTATGTTCAAATGGATGATGTTTGTTCAGTGATCCTTACCGAATGACGATTTAAACCATGCGTTTACGACCGCCACCACAATGCCAAACACAGTCTGGTCGTAACAACACTCAAGCTGTAACACCCAGTTCTGCATCTCAAAACGGAGCCTGGTCGTAATCATCGGGCACCAAGTTCTGCATCTCAAAACGGAGCCTGGTCGTAATCATCGCTCCCCGACAAATGGGGGGGTGGGGGGGGGGGGGGGGGGGGGGGTGGGGGTGGGGGCGTGGAGTGTGCTCATGCAAGTCTAACCCCTTCAAAATCCCATCCCACCTAGGATAAGCCTAATGCAAGCAGTATGTATAATGGTTTGTCTTAAACTTTAAGTACAATGATTTTGGTAAACTTTATTTACACCCAACACTAAAAAAAGTGATGAATTTCATATCAGTATAAATAACAAAGATTGACACAAATTAGGAAACACTAAACCATTTGGTGGTTGAAAGTCATGCAGAAGAAACTAGACTGCATCAAATTTGCTCGAATCTCAACCATGTAAAAGGAACAAGACGCACAATGACGACTCGAGTATTTTAAGCTTAACACCTCAAGTCGGGCTCGACAGAACAAAACAAAAAATAATGAATCATAAAGACGGCCCTAAATAGTTGGGAAAAGGATAATACTGATGATCAAAACTCGGTTTATAAAACATTTTTCATTACAATGGTCACAGCAAAAAAAAAAATTCTTCAAAAACCTTACCCATTTTTACTCCAAAAGTCATTAGCCTAATTACCAATTCATACTATTTTCTCTCTTTTATGTAAAACTACACACATCCAATTTCTTAGGAAGCCCCTATACTAAAAATCCTCAAATACTGAGATAAATACCCCATAATTTGAAGACAAAAAGGGTGCAAAAAATTCTTCAGAATTAGAGCACAGGATGCAGAGCCAAGAACTCAATGAATCCTTGAAAAAACTTGTTCTGAACAGTAATCGGGCGTCACAGAAGAAATAACTAAGAAAACTCGAAAATCAATCAACGAATAATGGATATGTATTCTGTTTCTTCATCAACCATGTCCTCTTCTATATCACTGTACCAAAGCCGTTAAAAGGCTCCGTTTGGCATGACAGTAGCGGTCATAAATGCAGTGGTTATGAACCATCATTCGTGAAACCCCGATCTCAACTGTGGAACTCCATCCACTTTTATGTTCAAAACTAGTATTCTTTTCTTGGTGGTGATCATAACCATTGTCATGCCAAACATATATTCTATGACCATTGCGTTTTTTATCAAACTAACCGGAGCAAAAACTTCCCGCCAAACGGAGCGTAACTCTAATTCCGTACTAGGATAAAGATGATTCAACCATGAAAAGAGTAAAAAAAAGAGAGGAGATAATGTCAACATACCCACTTAAGACATTCACATGGCTGATCCAGCCAGGAATTAAGGACTCCAACTGGAAATTGTCTGCTCCTCCAAGAAAAGTTCAGAAGCAATTAATAATGACATTTCAAAAGAAGGGAAGCAACATATGACTTCTAAAGCAATTAGTATCATTCAGATCATGTATTCAAAACTTTTGAAAAATCATCAAATTGTCTCCCAGTAAATAAAATAGTTGAATAAAACAAGCACGCAATATTGTATTATGCTCATTGTTTCTAAATTCTATCCCATTCGATTCCGAAACATAATGATGCAAGACGAATCTACAGGTGACGTACACGTGACGCCCTAACCCTGTATGCAATGCAAGCAACCACGGCAACTCCTAAAATGAAGATGGAGATGAATGCACGCACGCAATCAAAACACAATCCAATAAACAAGAGACTTATGGCATAACCCTAATGCAATGTAAATTCGAAGATGATTCTCAACCATGAAGTTGCTCTGACATGCAATTATTAATTAAATAAAAAAAACTAAACTCACATACAATAACTGCAATTGATTGCAGTGGTTCTAAGCAGGAAACAAGTAATAACAGCATATAATTGAGTGTTTAGAATATGAATGTCACATGACCATTGAAGGGAATTTATCAAATAAATTTAGTGGAATATGACTAGAAACAACCATCAGCATTCATATAATATAAATACAATCAAAACTAAATGTAAAGACTCGCTCAGAAATCGGCCTGAGCAGTAGACGGTAGCGGGGTAGTATCAGGAGCACAATGTCCACGAGAAATTTCGATTGTCTTGGCTGCATCCGCTGATATTACCCTGATAGAACTATCAGCATGCCCTCCTAAAAAGCACAATATATCAAATAGGTAGTGAGTATCAAGCAAGTCATTTTGCATCATGCATAATAGTGAAATTTCATCTGATAACGATACAAGAAATTGAAATTCTAAAATACAATTGTCAAGATATATTATGATTAAGAGATGCATCTTCAATTTAGGAAAAAAATTATGTCCAATTCTGTAAAGTGATTTCAAACCAACTAACTAGCAATGCCGTCTATATCATTAAAATCGAACATACTGAATAATCAAGTTAAAGGATAGAGAGAAAAAATGAACTATTATTTGTTAGGGATCGCGCCACAATTTCGATCCACAATGATGATCGAGATTGTTCATGATGATCCATAATGATGATCGCTTATGCGGATGGAAAATCTCCATTCGAAACACATACGTGATTTTGCGGGCGTTTGTTTGCTCGAATTTTGAAATAGAGCATTTTTGAAAACCATGTCTCCTCCTATTTTAAAAACGCGGAACCCGCCGAGATTCCCAAACGCCACCGCCATAGAATGCATGTTTGGCATGACAATGGTTATGACCATCGTCAAAAAAAGAAAACTAGTTTTGAACATAAGTGGATGAAGTTCCTTAGGTGTGGTCGTGCATTCACGAACAACGGTTCATAATCACAATTCACAACATCACACGTTCTGTTATTCATGCACACACCAAATTAAATGGACATAACAATTGTTTGATTTGTGGACATAACACAATTCAAATGATCCTTTCAACTCCCTCAATGAATGCATGTTAAGCTTTGATATTTCAACTCCCTTAATGACCCTTTCTTGAAATTACCAAAAAAACTTTGGAATTTCATCAAACTCTGCATATTCCACACCAATGATGATAACTTCATCCCTTGGGATACTCATTCTCCTCTACAAATAGTATCCATATATTGCATTTTAAGTACACCATGATAAAACAATTAAAATTATTGAGTCTACCTTTGTGTATGATTCTCAAGTAATTTTCTAGTAAAATACATTTAGAGAGTGAGAGTGGCCCTTGATAAAGGACCTCCAATGAATCAAAGAAATTATCTCCATGAAGGATTGTCTATGAATTCAGTTCAGTTGGAAATATGAAGTGGCTCTGCGGCAGAGAACTGTATGTAGAAACCAACCTTCATATTTTGATCTCAGCAATTTTTTCTTATGAAGATCTTGAATATGTATTTGAATCTATACTCAAAAAAAGCAATGAAATCACCTCCTCACACCTCACGGACACCTGGAGCCTCTCATTGTGATCCCAAAATTCTGACTCAATGAACAGAAACTAGAGAGAACAATGCAATTATCAAGCTAAAGTCTCATACAGAATAGAAAAATGGCAGCAATGTTACAGATAATGGAATTGACAAACTTCTTCTAAGCAGTTAAGGCCTCACATTGTGGTCCCGTGGAAGAAATTAGGGCACGACTGAAGAAGAATCGTGCCCTAGTTCGGGCGAGGGAGACGACTTCGGGCGAGGAATGTGGCTTCAGGAGAGAACAACGACGATGGCGACTGCTAGGCCTTTAGGCGATGCGGGTGTTGAGCCTTCCAGTGAGGAGGAAAGAAATGGGGAGGGCAGCGAAATCCATATGATGCAGGGATACAATTGTCCAATCGCGAAAATGGCGAAGGAAGCGAACGACATATTTTTTTATGGTTATTTTTTTGATTAAATTTATTGAGTCCTAAACCCTCTTTGAACTTAATGTGAAAACAACACACATATCAGGAGGGGGAGGAAAGCATCCTACAAGTACAGATGCCGATGAAATTGCTTACCGAGGAAGATGATGATGGACTGTTAATTGTCGTGCGAAGGCGAGCGTGCCCGAGTGTCTCCGACGGAACAACGATCGACAACGAGAAGTACAGATGCCGACGACGTTCCGAAGATCTGTTGACGCCAAGGAAGAAGAAGGGATGTCGCAGAGGGGGTAGGGTTTTTGGAGTGCTGTGTCGGGAAGGAGTCGGGAACGAAAGGTTACTAGGCACCGAAGAATCTCTGCTGGAGTCACCAGAGGTATTTTCCAGCGGAAAAACGATCGCCGGAGGTGGGGCTTCCGTCCGGGAGTGAGGAGATTGGGGAGGTAGGGCGCCTTCAGTCGGTGCGGGGAAGAGAGAATCGCGTCTGACCGAATCAACGCATCGGAGAGAATTAAGAAAACTGCAGGGGTTCAATTGGAAACCCGCAAAATCAGTCAAATTCAGTCTACAGGAGTGAAACCCGACCGGGGGGGCCGCCGGGTTCTACTCCAGTATGAGGGGGAAAAAAGGGGGGAGGGGGAGGGAAGAGAAAGAAAAAATGGGGGGAGAAGAAAAGGGGTGGGGGGGGGGGGGGGGGGGGGAGAAAGGGAGATAGGATGCCTCTTTCTGTTAGGAATTTTTTTAATATGCGCAAAAAAATATACGCCGCTAATTCTTGAATTTTTTCTGTGTGCATGTCATATGATTTTTTGTGTGGCGGTCATAAATGCATGGGTTAAACCGTCATTCGTTAAGGATTACCTAACAAATATCATCCTTTTCAGCATAAAATTGGATGAAGTTCGTTAGGTGAGCGTTAACGAATCACAATTTAACCCTTATGATCATGACCGTCACCACCATGCCAAACGAAGCCGAAGTTAAACACTACATGATAGCTTTGGTGTACTATTCTCAATATTTTCTACTTTTATTATTCATGGTCTTTATAGATTCCATATTTTCATATGCATAGAAGATTATTTTGATGTTTTAAGAATTTTTGGTGTTGAAAGTTGGGCAAAATCACTCTTCTCGAGTTCGAGAAAAGTGGGCTTATTGTACTCAGAGAAGAGTTGCTTGACCCAACTTTCAACATTTGGTTCCTTGTTACAACGATAAATTTTTCCTGCTTCTAACTACATCAATGAGTAAATTTTGTTATCAATCACAAATTTGTGTTATGTTGCCTTCTGGATGTTTTGATTATCAATAAGGTTTCTGTTGAACATGAAAATCAAGGTTCAAGAGGAGTTCGGATCAAAGGGATGGCTTGCATTTTCTTTTTTCTAGCTGATTTTTTAAAAAGATTTAGGCTCTGCTTGGCACTGTGGTGGCGGTCATTAACACGAGGTTGAATTGTCATCTGTAACTGTTAACGTCCACCTAACGAACTTCGTCCACTTTTATGTTCAAATGGATAATGTTTGTTAGGTGATCCTTAACGAATGATGTTTTAACCCATGCATTTATGACCTCCATCACCGTGCCAAACAAAACCTTAATAATGGAAACTATCATTTGATTAACAAAAACAAAAGATTGGAATATTGGATAATGAAAATTGACTTTGGACTTCAAATTTAGAAACTAATTTAAAATGTTTGCCTAAATTTTTTTTAAAAAAGACTATATTTGGTTTGGCGGTGGCGGAGGCATCCCGTGAGTCGAAACGTCACTTTGAAATCGGAGGGGGAGAGGTGGGTGGTCGAAAAGGAGCGGATCAGGGCCGTTTCCACCTTGCTGTGGGTGCAAACGGAGCAAACGCCACAACCAACAATTTGTTTACCAGTCATCCGACATCAATTACTCCAAATGGAGACGGCAAAACGCCGAACCAAACGAAGCTCTGGAAGTTATAACTCTTTGTTGAGATATCATTTCTTATTTAATATTAATTTTTTTATTTTAAGTGTTATGACTGATGGGTGGGTTCATTGCTGAGCAATTATAAACGAAAAGCTGTCAAGTATCACTAATTCATATGTTGATTTTATTTCTTACCACTTAAGGCCCCATTTGGCACGATGGCGGTGGTCATGAACATAGGAGTTAAATTGTCATTCGTTAATGTCCATGTAAGAAACTTCATTCACTCTTATGTTCAAACGGATGATGTTTGTTCAGTGATCCTTACCGAATGACGATTTAAACCATGCATTTACGACCGCCACCACAATGCCAAACACAGTCTGGTCGTAACAACACTCAAGCTGTAACACCCAGTTCTGCATCTCAAAACGGAGCCTGGTCGTAATCATCTGGCACCAATTTCTGCATCTTAAAACGGAGCCTGGTCGTAATCATCGCTCCCCGACAAATGGGGGGGGGGGGGGGGTGGGTGGGGGCGTGGAGTGTGCTCATGCAAGTCTAACCCCTTCAAAATCCCATCCCACCTAGGATAAGCCTAATGCAAGCAGTATGTATAATGGTTTGTCTTAAACTTTAAGTACAATGATTTTGGTAAACTTTATTTACACCCAACACTAAAAAAATGATGAATTTCATATCAGTATAAATAACAAAGATTGACACAAATTAGGAAACACTAAACCATTTGGTGGTTGAAAGTCATGCAGAAGAAACTAGACTGCATCAAATTTGCTCGAATCTCAACCATGTAAAAGGAACAAGACGCACAATGACGACTCGAGTATTTTAAGCTTAACACCTCAAGTCGGGCTCGACAGAACAAAACAAAAAATAATGAATCATAAAGACGGCCCTAAATAGTTGGGAAAAGGATAATACTGATGATCAAAACTCGGTTTATAAAACATTTTTCATTACAATGGTCACAACACAAAAAAAAATTCTTCAAAAACCTTACCCATTTTTACTCCAAAAGTCATTAGCCTAATTACCAATTCATACTATTTTCTCTCTTTTATGTAAAACTACACACATCCAATTTCTTAGGAAGCCCCTATACTAAAAATCCTCAAATACTGAGATAAATACCCCCTAATTTGAAGACAAAAAGGGTGCAAAAAATTCTTCAGAATTAGAGCACAAGATGCAGAGCCAAGAACTCAATGAATCCTTGAAAAAACTTGTTCCGAACAGTAATCGGGCGTCACAGAAGAAATAACTAAGAAAACTCGAAAATCAATCAACGAATAATGGATATGTATTTTGTTTCTTCATCAACCATGTCCTCTTCTATATCACTGTACCAAAGCCGTTAAAAGGCTCCGTTTGGCATGACAGTAGCGGTCATAAATGCAGTGGTTATGAACCATCATTCATGAAACCCCGATCTCAACTGTGGAACTCCATCCACTTTTATGTTCAAAACTAGTATTCTTTTCTTGGTGGTGATCATAACCATTGTCATGCCAAACATATATTCTATGACCATTGCGTTTTTTATCAAACTGACCGGAGCGAAAACTTCCCGCCAAACGGAGCGTAACTCTAATTCCGTACTAGGATAAAGATGATTCAACCATGAAAAGAGTAAAAAAAAGAGAGGAGATAATGTCAACATACCCACTTAAGACATTCACATGGCTGATCCAGCCAGGAATTAAGGACTCCAACTGGAAATTGTCTGCTCCTCCAAGAAAAGTTCAGAAGCAATTAATAATGACATTTCAAAAGAAGGGAAGCAACATATGACTTCTAAAGCAATTAGTATCATTCAGATCATGTATTCAAAACTTTTGAAAAATCATCAAATTGTCTCCCAGTAAATAAAATAGTTGAATAAAACAAGCACGCAATATTGTATTATGCTCATTGTTTCTAAATTCTATCCCATTCGATTCCGAAACATAATGATGCAAGACGAATCTACAGGTGACGTACATGTGACGCCCTAACCCTGTATGCAATGCAAGCAACCACGACAACTCCTAAAATGAAGATGGAGATGAATGCACGCACGCAATCAAAACACCATCCAATAAACAAGAGACTTATGGCATAACCCTAATGCAATGTAAATTCGAAGATGATTCTCAACCATGAAGTTGCTCTGACATGCAATTATTAATTAAATAAAAAAAACTAAAACTCACATACAATAACTGCAATTGATTGCAGTGGTTCTAAGCAGGAAACAAGTAATAACAGCATATAATTGAGTGTTTAGAATATGAATGTCACATGACCATTGAAGGGAATTTATCAAATAAATTTAGTGGAATATGACTAGAAACAACCATCAGCATTCATATAATATAAATACAATCAAAACTAAATGTAAAGACTCGCTCAAAAATCGGCCTGAGCAGTAGACGGTAGTGGGGTAGTATCAGGAGCACAATGTCCACGAGAAATTTCGATTGTCTTGGCTGCATCCGCTGATATTACCCTGATAGAACTATCAGCATGCCCTCCTAAAAAGCACAATATATCAAATAGGTAGTGAGTATCAAGCAAGTCATTTTGCATCATGCATAATAGTGAAATTTCATCTGATAACGATACAAGAAATTGAAATTCTAAAATACAATTGTCAAGATATATTATGATTAAGAGATGCATCTTCAATTTAGGAAAAAAATTGTGTCCAATTCTGTAAAGTGATTTCAAACCAACTAACTAGCAATGCCGTCTATATCATTAAAATCGAACATACTGAATAATCAAGTTAAAGAATAGAGAGAAAAAATGAACTATTATTTGTTAGGGATCGCGCCACAATTTCGATCCACAATGATGATCGAGATTGTTCATGATGATCCATAATGATGATCGCTTATGCGGATGGAAAATCTCCATTCGAAACGCATACGTGATTTTGCGGGCGTTTGTTTGCTCGAATTTTGAAATAGAGCATTTTTGAAAACCCTGTCTCCTCCTATTTTAAAAACGCGGAACCCGCCGAGATTCCCAAACGCCACCGCCATAGAATGCATGTTTGGCATGACAATGGTTATGACCATCGTCAAAAAAAGAAAACTAGTTTTGAACATAAGTGGATGAAGTTCCTTAGGTGTGGTCGTGCATTCACGAACAACGGTTCATAATCACAATTCACAACATCACACGTTCTGTTATTCATGCACACACCAAATTAAATGGACATAACAATTGTTTGATTTGTGGACATAACACAATTCAAATGATCCTTTCAACTCCCTCAATGCATGCATGTTAAGCTTTGATATTTCAACTCCCTTAATGACCCTTTCTTGAAATTACCAAAAAAACTTTGGAATTTCATCAAACTCTGCATATTCCACACCAATGATGATAACTTCATCCCTTGGGATACTCATTCTCCTCTACAAATAGTATCCATATATTGCATTTTAAGTACACCATGATAAAACAATTAAAATTATTGAGTCTACCTTTGTGTATGATTCTCAAGTAATTTTCTAGTAAAATACATTTAGAGAGTGAGAGTGGCCCTTGATAAAGGACCTCCAATGAATCAAAGAAATTATCTCCATGAAGGATTGTCTATGAATTCAGTTCAGTTGGAAATATGAAGTGGCTCTGCGGCAGAGAACTGTATGTAGAAACCAACCTTCATATTTTGATCTCAGCAATTTTTTCTTATGAAGATCTTGAATATGTATTTGAATCTATACTCAAAAAAAGCAATGAAATCACCTCCTCACACCTCACGGACACCTGGAGCCTCTCATTGTGATCCCAAAATTCTGACTCAATGAACAGAAACTAGAGAGAATAATGCAATTATCAAGCTAAAGTCTCATACAGAATAGAAAAATGGCAGCAATGTTACAGATAATGGAATTGACAAACTTCTTCTAAGCAGTTAAGGCCTCACATTGTGGTCCTGTGGAAGAAATTAGGGCACGACTGAAGAAGAATCGTGCCCTAGTTCGGGCGAGGGAGACGACTTCGGGCGAGGAATGTGGCTTCAGGAGAGAACAACGACGATGACGACTGCTAGGCCTTTAGGCGATGCGGGTGTTGAGCCTTCCAGTGAGGAGGAAAGAAATGGGGAGGGCAGCGAAATCCATATGATGCAGGGATACAATTGTCCAATCGCGAAAATGGCGAAGGAAGCGAACGACATATTTTTTTTATGGTTATTTTTTTGTAGATTAAATTTATTGAGTCCTAAACCCTCTTTGAACTTAATGTGAAAACAATACACATATCAGGAGGGGGAGGAAAGCATCCTACAAGTACAGATGCCGAAGAAATTGCTTACCGAGGAAGATGATGATGGACTGTTAATTGTCGTGCGGAGGCGAGCGTGCCCGAGTGTCTCCGACGGAACAACGATCGACAACGAGAAGTACAGATGCCGACGACATTCCGAAGATCTGTTGACGCCAAGGAAGAAGAAGGGATGTCGCAGAGGGGGTAGGGTTTTTGGAGTGCTGTGTCGGGAAGGAGTCGGGAACGAAAGGTTACTAGGCACCGAAGAATCTCTGCTGGAGTCACCAGAGGTATTTTCCAGCGGAAAAACGATCGCCGGAGGTGGGGCTTCCGTCCGGGAGTGAGGAGATTGGGGAGGTAGGGCGCCTTCAGTCGGTGCGGGGAAGAGAGAATCGCGTCTGACCGAATCAACGCATCGGAGAGAATTAAGAAAACTGCAGGGGTACAATTGGAAACCCGCAAAATCAGTCAAATTCAGTCTACGGGAGTGAAACCCGACCGGGGGGGGGAGGGCGGCGCCGGGTTCCACTCTGGTATGAGGGGGAAAAAGGGGGGGAGGAGGGTAGGAAGAGAAAGAAAAAGAGGGGGAGGAGAAAAAGGGGGAGGGGGAGAAATAGAGAATAGGGAAACAAAGAAAAGGGGCGAGGCGGAGAGCGGGTTTGGGTGCACCGGCTGCAGTCGGGCTGTCGGCCCAGGTCGACCTTTATATGGTCGGCCTTGACCTTTCTATGGTTGGTGGGCCCACTTTCAACACCCATATTGGTAATTTTATATCCCTTATGTGAAGGGTCTTTGGTCTCTAAAACGTGATTTTTTTTTAAATAATTTTGACAACGTTTGAGTGTGTTGTTTAGCTTAGCCCATTTTGGTATCATATTAGAATATGTGTATGAGTGTATCCAATCTTAAACCAAATGATTATAGGCGGAGGAGCCCAAGATCTATATTAAGTGCACAATGACATGAGTTTTGTTATGTGAGACTAATTCTCATTACCTGCAATGGCAGTCTTTGCCCATATTGGAATTTTTTTTACTCTTTTTTATATTCACATAATGAGGGAGAGTGTAAATAGCATAAAATCTAGAAAAAAAAACAATAATCTAGAAAACATCAATAAATAGCATAAAATCTAGAAAAAAAACATGAACCACACAATGAAGTTGTAGTTTTTACCAACAATAATCTATTAAATTATTAGACATTTTAACACCAATAAATCGTATAAAATTAGCAATAAGCCTTAAAACTGACTTGATAATTTGAAGATTGCTAACCAAAATAACAACAACAAAAAAACAAGCTAAATCTAGAGATCATCCAACATCACAATTGTGTCAAATTGTTTTTTAGGGGTAGAGCGTTGGCATATACTACCATGGATTGTTTATTGTGTTTTTAACATTGTCAAGTCTTCAATTGTTTGGTTGACCATGTCATTCACACCAAACACAACACACACATTGACAAGATTGTCATACATGAGTGCATATGTGTGATCTTTAAATTCATGCGGCGACAAGATTGTTAACATTGTTCACCGCACGTCCTGCACTATTATTGTTGCTAGTAAGAAGATTGTCGAAGAACATCATATTTGAATTTCTACATTGCTCGTTTTGTTATAGATGGAAAACCATCAAATAAGTTGAAAAAAGCCTATTTATAGCCTTCAAAAAGATTAGTTTGATCCTTATGTTGAGTAATCTTATAGAGTTAGAGTTACCATCACTGGACGACATATATTGCACCCTCTAATGATCATCCTCCAATGTTCAAATTGTGATTGGATATGTTGAACCTATGTTGACTAAGGATTCGTTTGGCGCGGCGGCGGCGGTTGTGAACGCGGTGCTCATGAACCGATATTCGTGAACGCCCGACCTCACTTAAAAATATTCATGCATTTTATGCTCAAAACTACTTTATTTTCTTAGTAGCGATCATAAACTTTGTCTTGCTAAACATACATTCTATGATAATGGCGTTTTTGATCAAACTCACAAGAGCAAATAAGTCGCGCTAAACGAAGTCTAAGGCTCTGTTTGACACGACTTTTTTGCTCTGGTGAGCTTGGACAAAAACGCCACCGCCATAGAATGTATGTTTGACAAGACAACGGTTATGACTGCCACCGAGAAAAGAAAATTAGCTTTGAACATAAAAGGAATGAAGTTCCTTAGATGAGGTCGGGGGTTCACGAATGACGGTTCATAACCACCGTTTCACGACCGCCATCATCGTGCCAAATAGAGCCAAAGTCTGCCCGTCGTCTGACTTGTGTAGCAGATGGTAGCATCTAGCAACTATTTTTGCTAGCAATGTTTCAAATTGCAAATTTAATATATGACATTTGATAATAATGAGACCTTGCCATAGCGATCATGTGGTACTCACATCGAGTCGAGTCGGGTCTAGCAAGCCATTGGCTGCCACCATTTCCTGAATCTTCTTCTTCAGTTGTTGCACAGAAGTGAGGAGAGTGACCTGCACATTAATTACGGTTTACATGGGATGTGGTCAATGGCCTTGCCAGAAATTTCTAGATGCATAATATGCAAAGACATTGTTCCTATCTCTCAAGAGCAAAAGCGGCACAAAATTCATTTAACTGCATGTCATCCTATTCAAAACATTATGTTGTTGCTTTTTATTGTTGTTGTGAATTACATGATACTCCAGCATTTAACGTGCGGTCGAACTTGCGATTTTAGCTTGTTTTTTTCTTCTAAAATTCTATCCAGAGGTGTCATTTGCTGCAGGGATGGAAGGAGGGCTACATTTATAAACACCAAAACTTAGTTGGTAGCTTTGTTTCCATCATGAAAGGATTTGTGAAACAATGCACTCAAAGTGAATCACTTGAAGTTGGGCATTATTTAGAAGCAGTCAGCTATTTACACTCCTACCAGCTTGGTTTCAAGGATGTTCAAATGTTTTTGTTTTCAAAATGCTGCAGTCCTCTTCTTAATTTGGTTGGATTACACTATTACCTACTCCGGCTTGAAATCCCAATAAGCGATCCTTCATCTTCAACCTATAGTTCTTTAACATACCATACATGCCTGCAGGTCATTGTAAATATTTCAGTGTTGCGCACTCTCAAGAAATCATTCATCGAGCTTGTCTGGAAGGGCACAACACTAGTCAGGTATACCGAGAGAGAAAGAGGGGAGATGGAGGTTTAGGAGATTAATTGTTTGCCCTTTTCATTTCTTTTCCACCCATAATTAGGATGAGACATCACAAAAAATATCCAAAATATTCCTCACAAGGCTTAATAAATGTGAGTAATTGCAAGAGTCTTTTAATCACAAAAAAATATGATACAAAATTCTAAAAGGCCGTGCTTAATCCTTGTACGGTTACGCACATCACTGATACATCGCTCCCCAATGCGGACCCATAACAAAGATTCACTTATATTAAAATCACAAAGGAACACTGAAGTTCTAACACCAATCCAATTTGATCACAACATCATTATCAAAAATCATAACTTTAGAACTTATAAACCAATTTAAATCATTAACCATAAGAGATTGATCATACATTATTCAAATTTCTTATCAATCCCTAAGACTTAGCAGTTGACTTTCAGATAATCTGATATTTTGGCTTAAAACACTTAGGCTCCGTTTGGGGGGACTAATTTTCACCGGTCAAGCGATTACGATCGCATGAACTGGACCTAAATTACGAAACCTTAATTTCCTTCAATTTTACAGGATGTTATTCTAATCTTAACTATGTTTGGAACGTCTGCAATCCATCTTAATGCAAACTTTGGTATTGCAACACTGTATGATAATGCTCAGATAACTATAGTTTAATACTTTGTTTAATCATTTCATGCCGCCAGATTCTAAGTTGCAACATGGAAGAGATTTTTCAAAGATTTTTTGGACTAAGTTGCAACACTGTATGATAATGCTCGGCGCTGAGCTCGTTGGGGGGTTGCAGGGGGGAAACGTACCCCATGCACAGGGGTTCGGGGGCGAAGGCCCCGACCAAAATTTTTCCCAGGGAAAGTAGGTAAAAGGCAACTCCACACATAGAAATCAAAAATGGATGGAGTTCTTTTCAATTAGCGAATGCCATGATTCATTTTTCACCGACGGTCGCGGTCGCGGTTAACAAATCAACATTTCGTGCAAATCTCTTGCACCTCATATGATTATGTCTTCTTGTGGATTTGTTGTGCGTGTACGCCCGCACACATGATATGTATGTATGTTTGTGTGTATGTGTGTGTGTACATGTCTTTCTAACTTCGAACTTCAAATAAATAAGAGATGTTTGAAATTGATGAAGCAAACATGGCCGGAGCAAAACAAAATAACCAGAACAATTTTAAGCCAACTAATATATTTCTCTACTAACTTCAAACAAACAAGAGATGTTAAAAATTGATGGAGCAAACAAGAAAAGGTTAAAACAAAGTAACCAGAACCGTTTTAAGCCAATTCGGTGCCTAAATTTAGTTAAAAGGTACAAAAAATAGTGCTAGATTTTAGCTATGAAATTGGAGAATTCAACAGAGTTTAGTTTGAGGATTGAAGGTGTGGATCAAACAATTAGAACTGAGACATTTCAAGTGAATTTGGAGCCAGGAAGCCATAAGAATATTGAAGATTTGGAGCCTGGAGGAATACCTGCTTGTAGAGTAAAGACAAGAGACTTTAGAAACAGAGTTGTAGGAAGATTGCCGCTGCGGGAATAATGGAGGTAAAGGAGATTGCCGCTCGAAACGAGTCCACGAGGTTGAATGTCACCTTCAATCGGCCAGAAAAGAGCGACGACGGCGGAGTTAACGAAGCCGTTGGGGCTGTTGTGCGTGAAGAAGACCGACGGGAATGAAACGACCTAGGTCAACATGAGTTATGGCAGCAGGGACGACTGACTAGTGGATTTTTGCAGGCGGGATGAAGGAGGACTGGCGATCTGCGGCTGGCAGTTGTTTTCATTGAGAGGAAGGGGGAGATGAACAGCGACTGATCTGCGTTTTTCTCCTTAATACTCTGGCGAAGATTCAGGAGGAAGAGACCCGCTCGATTCAACAGGAAGAGAATGGCCGGAGTGAAATGGAACGCCGGAGTGAAATGGAAGATGAGAGAACTGGTGCGATTCAGAAGGAAGAGACAGTCGGACTGGTCTCAAAACCTGGGAAAGAGGACGGCGGAGGCCTTGCCAACAGAGAACAACTACGACTCTCTCTGCAACTAGATAAGCCGAGTAAAATCCAACATCGAACTGTCTGATCATACTGACATCGGCCCCTGCAGCAATGGCCTCCATAAACTCCTTCGTGCCAGACCTAGCGATGGTGCCGAGATTGTTGACGAGATCGGATTTTGTCATCCCGATCCCGCTGTCGATGATAGTCAGCGTATTGGTCGATTTGTCCAGCACAATGTGGATGAAGAGCTCCGGCTGGTTTTCCAGTTTACTCTTATCCGTCAAACTTTCGAACCGGATCTTGTCCAGATCCTGTGAGAAACACATCAAAAAGTAAACCAGGCGCAAAACAGGTAAAAGAAGGGAAGAATTTCGTTAGCTTTTGAGATCGGAAAAGAGACTCACAACGGAAGCATTGCTGATAAGTTCGCGGAGGAAGATCTCCTTGTTGGAGTAAAATGTGTTGATGATGAGACTGAGAAGTTGGTTGATCTCCGCCTGGAAGGTGAAGGTCTCTGTGTCGGAGGCCATCTCTGGTTGCTGGAAGGGCGAAGGCTGCTGCGATGAAGTGTTAAGCAGGGTAAAATGGGAATCACACAAAATCAGTCCGATTAAGTCGGACCGGAGTAAGGCCCGACCAGAGGGGGGGGGGGGGGGCAAAAACACTTTTTAGGAGCACGATTCGTTATTCTTGCATTCACCTCTTCTTCTAGTTTTTCCATCTCAAATAGATCACTCATTGAGACTTACACACTTTATAATTTCTTTTCCATCAATCATTAACAAATGTGCAATCACTCTTGTATATGAACTTATAAAACATTTTCATAAAAATAGACAAATTGCCTCCCGCCTCATCATGGGTAGCTAGCTTAGGGACACACGTGTCCTTAGGGAAGGACAAGCGTGGGATTAACCTTTTGCAGGTAATAAAGAAAGATATGGACTAACTGTCCAGGCGTCTAGTGCATTGAGATAACTCCAGGTGTCAAAAGCGCCGAGTGCGTCGAGTTCACTTAATGAATTTATTTCAGCAGTTTCGATTACGACAATCTCCCAGGATTAATCTCAATCGTTGATCGAATCGTGTTGATCATGACAGGTACGTGCCTCTACACATTCTCGAATGTGGGTAACTATAAATAGAAACATGTGCTTAAAATAAATAGCATAGATCCTAGCCCTATTCAACTGTCTGCATCCTTATGGAGTTTTTTTTAATCATGCCCTTCAACTCTCCAAAAATTCAATGTTCCAATGGTACTCAAAGGAGTGGATTTCCTATTTGAGGGATCTGAATTTGTTAGGAATGAGTTCAAGGATCCACCCGAAGAAGTCCAGTTGGTTATTCACTTGTTTCAGGTCACTGACCTAGACTTTGTAGTGTCAGAACCGAGATCTATCTGGAAACAAGAAGTATTAGAACTTTACTCAAATGACAAAATTGACTCCTCTTCTAATAGGATCAAGACGTCAATCAAAGAACACAAGATTAAGATTACCTCAAGGAGGCTGTGCAAAGATCTGAAACTGACTAAGTTTAGGTCGACAGATGTGAAGTCAGCTCTAAAATGGTGTGGCCTTTCAAAGCACACAACTGGTTCTATACTGAGCAAAGAAATGGATCTGACGGGGAAGTTCCTGGCTGATGTAATAGGCAAGACCTTGAACTATAAACAGGGTCTCATGACAAAATTTCCAGGAAGATATTTTAGACAATGACTAGAGTAATTCTATCCAAAAGGACTGACTGGAGAAGGATTCTTTTTAAAAGAATAGTGTAATGTGTTCCAGAACCCAACTTAGGGAGAATACTGTCCTTATACTTGCATAGTTCTGTTCCAGGGATCCCCAATGTGAGACTAGGAACAAAGATAAATCATATAAAAAAGATGGAGTCCAAGATGTTTGATATGTGGGAGAGTATTACTCGGATACTATTGGGAATATTACCCTTCAATGTTCCCTGGATTTGAAGAGACATCACCATCAATACTAAGAACATTGATATATTTGATGCACGCTCTAAGTTTAACGTGTGCATGATGCTCTTTGTCACAATGATTAGACAGGTTGTCTAAGTGACAGTGACATGTGGACACAAGGAAGAATGTTGGGAAGATAGAAATTTGTCTAAGTCTATAGGCATTGAGTGAAGGCAGTTCACTCAATAACAGATGTCAATAAGCACTGAGTAAAGCATGAGCAGTCAAAGCCTAACAGTTGACAAAACAATATTTTGGTCAAGTCCACAGACGTTGTGTGAAGGAAATTCAATCAACTCCATATAACAAGAGGCGTTGAGTGAAGCTCAGAGAGTCAAAGCTTCAGCATTGGAAAAAACGAAATCTGGCTAAGTCTAGAAGCATTGAGTGAAGCTAGTTCACTCAACGCCAAACTTAGAAAGTGTCGACAGAACAAGCTTCAGTCAAAGCCTCAGAAGATGTAGATAGAAAATCTATCTAAGTCCAAATGCGTTGAGTGAGGACAGTTCACTCAACGTCAACTCAATAGAGAAATCAGCTATGTCCAGAAATGTTAAGTGAAGACAGTTCACTCAACGCCTAAAGAAGAAAGAATCGACAGAACTAAGTGATGTCAAAGCTTAAGAAGAAGTATACAGAAATTCTAAGTCCAGAAGCGTTGTGTGAAGGCAGTTCACTCAATGCCAGCTCAACAAAAAATTCTACTAAGTATAAAATCGTTGAGTGAAAGCTATTCACTCAACGCCTCATAAAGATGATAGGAAAGTCAAGTATGCGTTGAGTGATGAAGTCTCTCTCAATTCACTCAATGCCTATCAACAAAAAGTTTGTACAAGGAGAAAAGCGTTGAGTTAAGCCAACACACTCAACGCCTATCAACAGAAAGTTTGTCCAAGGACAAAAGTGTTGAGTGAAGGCCATTCACTCAACGCTTCCTCAATAGAAATATTGGCCAAGTCCAAAATCATCGAGTGATGACTAATCACTCGACGCCCAGTAAGATAGAAATCTTTCTAAGTGTTTTTGCATTGAGTGAAGGTTGTTCACTCAACGTCTGTACTAATTTGCTTGAAATTGGCTAATTCCTCAGATTCTGACATCAATAAAATCCAAAATCATTGCGGGAAGTCTATAGTACGCGACAAACGGCGCCGCACGCCTACTGTACGACATTTACTGATAAAGCAAAGTTCAGCCAACAACTACAGCAGGTCTCACCGCTTAAAGAGTCATTGGACGACGGAAGATAAAAAGCGATAGATCAGATAATAAAAAATTAACTTTTGGAAACGCTCTGGACTTCATCTTATTCCTCTCGACATTATTGCAGAGCCTGAAAAACAAGTTCAAACTTCTGATCTAAGAGTTGAACAAGTTAGTTGTTGGGACTAACACCTTCAACAGCAAGTTCGAAGAAACTCTCTGAGAAAAAAGGAGCAGCCAAGGCTAACCCTAGCTGCAAGATAGATGTTGTCATTCTCACCTGTAACAACAAGTTTCGAGATATTTCCCTGAGAAAGAAGAAGCATCAAGACAAGCCCTAGCTGCAACAACTTCATAATTCAAGCAGACTTTTCTTGAAGAACATTTTCTAGAGCTGTGAAGAAGATATCTGGACCGAGTTAACTCAACACAGGAGGAAGACACATAAATTTTCTCTGGTGTCTATTCTACATCAACACCCTTATCTCTCTTTGTAGGATCCTTTGGATCTGAGTGTAAGCATACTTCATAAAGGCTGAGTGTAGGATCTTTTATAGATCTGAGGTAGGATCCTTGTGTGGATCTGAGGTAGGGCCTGTGTGCTTGAGCTGTAGGACTTGTGCTCAAGTCTAAGGTAGGATCCTGGACTAGATCTGAGGTAGGGAAGTTTGTTGGGTACATTGGTTACAATGTACTTGATTTGAAGAAGCCCTTTTTGTTTAATGATATACACATAGTTGTATTTGATGAATGTTAAGTTCATGTGTGCAGGAAAATAAAACTAAGTACAAAAGTGTCAAGATACTAGACATGTGTCGACACCTTTGTCAAGGATGTGCTGAGACACGGAGAAAGTTATGTCGACACTCAAGACTAGTGTCGACACACTTAAACAAGAAGTGCTGAGTCAAGGCGAAAGTTATGTCAACACCCAGGACTTGGGTCGACACTATGATATAAGAAAACAACTGTGTCGACACTCAGGACTAGTGTCGATACACACCGTACAAGTTGTGTCGAGACAAAGAGAAGCTGTGTCGACACTAAGGACAAGTGTCGACACACTCTATATAAGCAGTGTTGAGACTGAAGACAACTGTGTCGACACTCAAGAGAATTGTCGACACACTTCACAAGCTGAGTCAAGACTAGAAGCAAGCAGTGTCGACACTGAGGACTAGTGTCGACACATTCTACATAGCTTTGTCGAGACAAGGTGAAGGTTATGTCGACACATCCAAAAGTTTGTCGACACCACTACAAGAGTAGTGTCGACACCCAGGACTAGTGTCGACACATCCAACTGTCAAGTTTCAACATTTCAAGCAGATTTGTTTCCTAAGTACAGAAATCAAGTCAGAGGGTCTAACAACTGTCAGAACTGTCAGAACTGTCAGATGTCAGTTATTAACCGGATCAGCCGGTTACCATTGACAGAGCCTATATAAAGGAATGAACTCTTCAGAAAAGAAAGAGAAAAAATTTGGCAAATCCAGATCTAAGAAGTTATCTGCTAGAATACATAAGATGGAGAGAAGCCGGATAAAGAATCGTCTTCAACATTCTCCAGCCTAGATTTACCCTAATTTCAACTTCAAGAAGTTTGAAAAGCTAAGAAGGGCAGGATCAAATCTATCACTTCAAGATCAAAGGAAGCAAACAGATCAGGATCAGATCAATAAGCAATCACTCATTCCTCTCTTGCTGGGTGACTTGTTTTGAATCAATCTCTTTTACTTTTATTAATTTTGTAAGATCTACCTGTAGATCTGAGTGTAGGGGAATCATTTTCTCTGAGATTTCAAGCCTATGTTATAAAGGCTGACGTAGGGCAGGGATTGAGTGAGGTAGGAGAAGTGGGAATTTCTCTAAGTTGTAGGACAGGATTTGCCTGAGAAGTAGGAGTGTGAATACATTCTGAGGTAGAGTTCTTTGGAAGAACTTGAGGTGTAGGATCTTGGTGATCTGAGTGGTAAGACTTGTAAAGTCTGAGTTGTACCAACCAACTGGGCTCTGAGCTGTATGATATGAGGATCTGAGTAAAGGAAGAAGGAGTTTGGCCGAGTCTATTTCATTGCTAGATAGGTGAAGGAGAAAAGTGGATGTACCCATAAGTTGGGGAACCGCTATAAAATTGTGTGTACTGTGATGTGTACGGTGTGATAGTTCTAGATTGCTAGTAAGATTATCTTATTTATCTGGCTGTGATATATAACTCAAAGAAAGCATATCTCTAAATTAAAAAAAGGTAGCCAAGATTCAAATAGGACATATTCACCCCCCTCTAGGCCACTCTCAATCCTAAAACAAACATTTACAATTGGTATCAGAGGGAGGTTCACTGAAAAAAGGCATAACAGCCTAGTGAGAATACTGAGGATTGGAAAGAAAGATTTATCATGGCTCAGAGGGAAAATAATTCCATCATGCTCCCTGTCTGCTCCAAAGAAAATTTTGGAATATGGAAGAAGAAAGTCAGATTATTTATGGAAGCAGCAGATCCAAGAATTTATATCACAGTGATTGAAGGACCTTTCATTCCCATGAAAGTGTCAGTTCTTGATGCAGACATCAAGACACCCAAGACTTACATGCAAATGGATAAAGATGAAATTATTCTGGCCTCTATGAACAAGAGGGCTCAGAATATTATAGTGAGTGCAATAGATGATTCTACTTTTCAAAATCTGATTCATTGTAAAACATCAAAAAAATGTGTGAGTCACTGATAGTCTATATGGAAGGAACTGAGGAGGTCAGAGATGATAAAAACTCTCTACTAAACCAACAATATGAAGCCTTCAGACAGGATAAGAAAGATTCAGTGGCTGACTATTTTGAAAAATTCTTCAGAATTGTGAACAACCCGAGGACTTATGGAAGGAGCTTTACTAACTATAAATTTAATGACAAGTTCTTGAGATCCCTGAACAAGGAATGAGACATCAAGATCTGTTCTATAAGAGAAATGGTCAATTTAGATAATATAGACCCCCAGGCTCTATTTGACAAGTTGTTGTCTTGTGAGTTATAGCTCAACCTCAGAAAGTCTTAAGAAGATTAGAGCACACAATAGAAAAAAGTTCTTGACCCTAAAGTCTAAGACTTCTAGGAAGGTCAGAGAAAAGTCAACACTCTCAGAGAAATAAGAAACAACCTCTAAGTGTACAAAATCATCCTCATCAGGAGGAGACCTAACTGAGGAGGAACTGTCTCTCTTCTCTAGACAGTTCAAGAAGATGTTGAGGAGAAGAAGGCAAGGCAGCTGGAAGGGTCCAACTGGAGACTCTTCTCTCAAAAAAGATCAATCATCCACAGAAACCTAGAAAAAAGAATTCTGGGGACATGTATGGTTCTTCACAGAACAAATATATTAAGACTAATATTGTGTGTTATTGCTGCAACAGGCAAGGACATGTCATAGCTGATTGCCCAACAAAAAGAAAGGAGAAAAAGTCAGAAAACTTGAAAACTGAACAACACAAGAAGGCTGGCAAAAGTCTCTTGGCAAAGAATAAGGACATGATTGTTCAAGTTCTGCTAAGGTAAAATCAACCTCTCCTATTTTTACATCAGTTTCTTTTTCTGCATCATAAAATGAGTCATGTTCTAACTCCTATAATAATAGAGAACATGATTCAGACACTGAAGTTGATTTTAACATCCTTATCAATAGATATGAGAAGTTACTAAAGGCCTTGATTGCAAGCAAAGAGCTTGCTAAAAATCAGGTCAGTGAATTAGAATTCTTAAGAGGAGTATTTTTTTAGTTGGAAAGAGCCAACATAAAGTTGAACCTACAAAAACTGAAACTTGTAGAACTAACTAATAAGATAGATAGCCAGACAGAAGTAATAGTAGAATAGGTCAAGACTGTCAAGGAGCTGGAAGCAAAGCTCACCCAGGAAAGACAGCTCCTGACATAGTACTCTAAACCCAAGTTTGTTCTACCTATCATAGATACATTTTCTACACCATTTAGAAGTGGTGTAGGATATTGAAAAAATAAAAAGGCTATTAAGAAGTATGATCCTAAGGGGAAAGCTCCAATAGATCCAGTTAAGCTACATCCTAAGCATCTGAATTCTAACAGATGTAATAAATCATGTGTTTCTAGATACATGAATCATGAGTGCACTACCAACAATGTCAATAAAGAGCCTTGCTGGGAGGGACAAACATCTAAATGCCAAAAACCACCACAAAGGGTGATCAATCCAAGAAGCCAAGGAATTCTTGGAGCTGGTCCCAATGCAGCTCACCAAAACCTGAAAGGTAAGAGTGTAAACTTTGCATCACTACCTTGGAAGTTGGATATCAAATCGAAGTTGCACAAAAGAACAACTACACATGTGCAACCAAAGAAAAGATATAATTGATTTGAGTGTTGGTGTTGTAGGAAAATTGAGCATTTTGCCCTAGATTGTTGGTATAATCCAATAACACCTTCATACAGGACTTAACCAAGTTTGTTCAGAAAGCATGCCGTGTTTCACACAACAAAGCCTAACAGGAACCAATGCCCCAAAACTATTTGGGTGCCTAAAGTAAATTTATTCTGTATTTGCAGGAGGAACCAAGTACCATAGGAAGGACAATATGGTACTTGGATAGTGGCTGTTCCAGGCACATGACTGGAACAAGGAGTTTGCTATGAGATTATACTCCAGTAAGGAATGGACCTAAAGTCATCTTTGGAGGGTTAGAGAAAGGACTCACCAAGGGATATGGTAACATTTCTGATGGCCTAGTTACCATCACTAAAGTGGCTTATGTGGAAGGATTGAACCACAATCTGATAAGCATATGTCAGCTTTGTGATATAGGCTATGAAATTATTTTTCACAATGACTGATAAGGAATCCAAGTGATCAATAGATCATCTTGTCAGGCAGCAGGAGTGGGAACATTTATTTTCTAAAATTTTTAAGTGTAAATGAGAAATCACCTGTATGCCTTGTAGCTAGTGAGAAAGATTCTTTGTGTGTGCAATGACACAAGAGGTTGGCTCATTTAAACTATAGAACAATGAACAAATTATTCTCTATGGACTTAGAAACAGTCCACAACTCAAATGCTCCAAAGAAGTCTTATGTCCTGCATGTCAAAAATACAAACACACAAAAGTCTCATTTAAGAGCATACAGTCCAAATACACTGAGAGGTGTCTGTACTTACTACATATGGATCTATTTGGTCCTATACAAGTTCTTAATTTGGGTAGGAAGTCCTATACCTATGTGATTGTGCTTGATCACTCTAGGTTTGCTTGGGTATTCTTTTTAAGAAGGAAGACTGAAACACTAGACATCCTTGCTAATTTTGTCAAACAAATCCAGAATGAGATGAGATGTTCTATGGTTAAACTTAGAAGTGACCATGGTACAGAATTTCAATCTGAAAAGATGACAAATTTCTGTAAGGAACTAGAGATCTTTCAAGAGTTCTCCTCTCCAAGAACACCACATCAAAATGGAGTTGTTGAGAGGAAAAATAGAACTCTCATTGAGGCATCTAGAACAATGCTGAGTGATACATTTCTTCCAGAATATTTCTGCGTTGAGGTTGTAAACACAAAATGTTATGTTCAGAATAGAACATTGATCAACAAAACTCACAACAAAACTCCCTATGAATTAATGAAAGGCAGAAAACCAAATCTGTCATACTTCAAGATTTTTGGTAGTAAGTGTTATGTATTGGACAATGGAAAAACTTATCTAACTAAGTTCTCAGAAAAATCCTATGAAAGAATCTTTGTAGGGTATAGTGAACATATCAAATCATACAGAATCTACAACTTGAAACATCAAGTTGTAGAAGAATCAATTAATGTAGTTTTTGATGAAACTTCTGTTTTATATAATGAGAACTCTAACAACTCTAGCCTAGGTGATATAAACTATAGGATGGAAAAGTTAAATATAGGTGATTCACCAGATCTAGAGTTACACACTAGAGATAATGTAGAAATTCCTTTAGAAGATACATTAACTGTCTAGGTGGAGGAAGAGAATAATCCTAATCCTCCTACAGAACTAGGTAATGGTAGGCACTTGCCAGTAGCAGTTAGATATTTTAAAGATCATCCTATTGACCAAATAATAGGTGATGTAAGGCTAGGAGTAACAACTAGAATTAGACATCATAATGAGATTCTTTACTCTAGTTTTCTCTCTCAGGAAGAACCTAAAAGGTTTGAAGAAGCCAATTCAGACCCCAACTGGATTATGGCTATGTAAGAAGAGCTCAATCAATTTGAGAGATGCAAAGTATGGAGTCTAGTTCCTAGACCTAGTGCTCACAATGTCATAGGCACTAAGTGGATTTATAAGAATAAACTAGATGAGCATGGGGTTATTGTTAAGAACAAAGCTAGATTAGTGGCTAAAAGATATAGACAAGAGGAAGAGATAGACTTTGATCAAAACATTGCACCTGTAGCTAGGCTAGAAGCCATAATGTTGTTTTTAGCTCATGCAGCATACAAAGGATACAAGGTCTACCAAATGGATGTAAAGTCAGCATTCCTCAATGATACACTGAAGGAAGAAGTCTATATAGAGCATCCACCAAGTTTTGTTAACCCTAAACACAACACCTATGTCTTCAGATTGCACAAAAATTTGTATGGCTTAAACAATCACCTAGAGTCTGGTATGAGACCCTGTCTACCTTTCTTATAGAGAAAAAGTTCTCTAGAGGAAAGATAGACAAGATTCTATTCCTTAGGGACATCAAAAGTTCAAGCATCCTAGTCCAGATTTATGTAGATGACATAATTTTTGGGTATACTAATGAGAAGATGTGTAGAAAATTTGCCAAGCTTATGCAAGACAAGTTTGAAATGAGCAGCATGAGTGAGCTAAAATTCTTCTTGAGATTCCAAGTTAGAAAATCTGAGGATGGTATATCCATCTCACAATCTGTAAGACCCCATTTTCTTTTTGCAACAACCACCGGGGTCTTAGGCCAAGAACCGTCGCTTTGCGGTGACACCTTCGCACCCAGGAAGGTCATCACTACAAAATGCCGATCCTACCGGCCAAATCGATCACCATCGACATAATGCATAATGAATGAAAGTGTAAGCATCCAAGTCCACAATAGAAAGAGGAAAACACATGACAAATAAATAGTCCACATCGTGAGAAAGTGAAAACGGGCTTAAGCCCGGTACATGATAACCTCACTACAATTCACTCATAAAAGTAAAACTACTAATACTCGACTCCACTCACGGATCCGGATGCCTGTCCACCTAAGCTACACTGGCCCATCTCCATCTGCACCGTACCCTGCTGGTGTTGCGTCTCCTGCGGCTGTTCCCTATCTCCCATCCGGAGCACCTAAAATATGGTGGTCAAATGACCGTCAGTCAAACTAGACTCAGTCAACAATCCCCCACCCCTCTACCCGTGGCTCCTAGGCACTGGGCGGAAAGGAGTGAAAATGAGGACCAAAAGCAGGGCGTAATCAAGCAGGTGACATCTACCCTAAGGAATAAAATAATAAGGTATGACATGGGTATCATAATAATTAAACATGAGTAAACAAGTATGTAACAAAAGTAAACAGTAAGGAGTAGCAAGTAAAAGTAGTAAGAAGAGTAAGTTAGAGCAACGAGAAATATAACCGTTGATTTATAGGGATTACCCCTATAGACCAAGGGGTCGTTTTGCGGGGCCTATCGTATAAAACGAACCATACCATTTTATACGATAGGTGTCAGGGGTTAAGTTCAATGATTATGCTATGACATACAAGTATGTTATGGTATGCACATGCAAGTGCAACTCACACACACAATTCTATGCGCACAGACCTTTAGTTCCCCTTTTTGGAGTTAGTTAAACTCTCAGGAGCCTCTTGTCGTGGCCAACGGAGACAGTGGGTTGGGCCTCTCCACTCCTAGACTGGTAATCACACTACCCAGCCTAGCCCCTCTCGTACGTTTCCGTACTATTCCTAGCAAACCAACTATTCTCCCTGAGTCAACGTACCGACGACGGTGTGATCGATCGTCCAATACCGAGGACCCACCACTGTTATGCACATGCAACCATGATAGTTGTATCTATTTATAGTACCGAGCCTCCAGCTCTTTAGACTACCAAGCCTACTAGTTCACCATATTCCCGAGCCCACAGCTCCCTGGACTAATCAAGTCTCCTTTTTTTTCCAAGTCCCTGAGCATCCAGCTCCCCGGACTTCCAAATCAATACCGAGTCCATTTAACTCTACCAGTAAGCCCTTAGGCCACGGGCCTACGTTATCCTTTCACTACCAATTCATATCCCTACGTGTACAAGTGTGAGTGTAAGGTGAAACTATTATTAGGGTTACTCTTGCCCAAATTATTCCTAAGGTTTACGTTAGCCCATGATTGCCCAAGGTATTCCCCGTAAAGGGCTCTCGAAGGCACTAGGAACTATGATGAGATTACGCCCAAAGCTCCCTTTCGTAAGACACTTAATATTATTGATTTCTACCCTTGATCAGATCTCTCATTTATTTACCCAAACCTGCAACCTACTAAGGATTCAACTATTCAAATTCATTACCCACTCTAGTTCAGTTTCCGCAGTTACTATATGCAGACCACCCTATACTATATGAGATGTATAAAGGAGGTACTCCGGATTGTCTTCCAAATATACTATAAAATTTACCAGAGGTATATCATAACAAGCTTAGTCTATAATCAGAGATCCATAAGTTTTCTAATTAAATTGATATTTATTGAATTTTCCCAAATGTTTGGCCATGGGCAATTTTGAACATGAACTATATGATCTACTCAAGTAATGACCACCCAAAAATTTTGATCACTAAATAACAGAGATATATGACTAGATATTAATTTCCATAGTTTTTCAGAGAATATCTGACCTCTAATTAATTTATCCAAAATATTTCCGTTGATCATATGTAAAGAATGAAGTACCAAAATTATTCATCAGTAAATTATATAAAAATTACAGAATCTTAATATGGTTCAGAAAAGATCATTGTACAAAAATCATAATTTTAGAGGCTTGCTAGACTCCAAAATAAATTAAATTAAATTTTCATGGGAAACCATATTTAATGAATCAACCCTTAAACATAATCATCCAAAAATTCTGTAAAACTTTACAGAGCTTCAAAACCTAATAAAAAGTCCTCTGGCTAACTTTCATCAATTTCCAGCAAATAGTTTCTTCCTAATAAATTTCTAAGCAAATAATACAAATTTCTAAATTGTTAATGAAGTATCCAAAAAAATAATCCTAAATTCATAACAAAATCTCCAGAGCTTGTGCTAACTTTAAACACTACTCTACCCAAATTTCAAGTGATTTTAAAGTGATTTGATAGCCTAATACTCCAAATTAGGTTTGGTGCCCTAAACTAGGGTTAGGGTTTTGAGGGGATTTAAGACTTCCAAATTCACTAAAATTTTAACCAGAGGACTATACTAAACCTATGATCCTCTCCACCAATTTTCAAGCCATTCCAAGGTCATTTGACTGCATGACCTTCAAACCCTAAAAATCCCCATCAAGGGACCCTCCCTAGGGTTCTAGGGTTACCCTGCTCTTAACCATCCCAAATTCCATTGGACGGTGTTACATGCCATATAAAATCAGTGGCCAAAATATCAGCCTCGGTTGAGGTGGTTTGACCACTCAAAACCCAAAGGGGGTGCTTTGACCAAATTAACCCCATAAGGGTCAACCTAGGATTGGATAAAACCTAATCAAAACATCTCCAAATGAGATGAAAATTTTACCAGAGCCCTAACATGCCCTCTAAGACCACCCACCCAAATTTGGGGGGATTTTGAGGTGTTTATGACACCTAATTAGTTTATAATTGGTTTATTAAATTTTCACAAAAACTATAGAACAATTTTTTCCAAAAATTCTTATTTTTGGGCAATCTAAGGGGAAGGCTATGAGGAGCCTATGTTCAAAATTTCAAAGCAGTTGGATGAGTGATTTGGTGTGGGCACTAATTCTAATGTCTGGTCATGCCTATGTATAGGTTGCACCAAAACGAGTGTTGTGGTCACACCAGGATTCCAAATTGAGTGAAATCAATTTTAATTTACACTAGACATCAAGGGCTACATTTTCTATGTTGACCACTTTTACAGTAGAGACATCTAAGTATTTTTAATAATTAAAAATATCTACTGCTAATAATCTCCAGAAAAATCAATAACATTAATATTATTTGAATCGCCTTGATCAAAACGGATGGCATCCGTTCATCCTCAACCTCTAGCCAAGGGACAAGATTGGCCCGACCTGGAGCCTCTTCCAGCCGACGTTCCGGCCACCCCGACCACCTCCCTGGCTGGCCATCACCATCACCACCTCTCTGTTTGGCCATCACCACCACCACCTCTGTTGAGGTGGCGGCTAGCGTTTGGCGGCGACCATGCCGTCGGAGGCGGCGATTTCTGGCGAACTCTCACCACCATTTTTCATGGAATTTCAAGGAAAGTTTCTCTCCGATCCGACTCATTTGAGCCCGACTTCTCAACCTAAACAAGTCTAGATCTAGCACGCATAGAGAGGAGAAGGATTGGACCTCATTTGGAGCGTTTCCTTGCACCAGTCGCCGGCCGCCATTGCTCCTCCTCAAAGCTTTCGGTGCCATGACTTTTCCTCCTTCGAGAGCTCTAAGTGTTCGGGAAAATGGGAAATTCTACTCCTCAGAGGTCTCTAAAGATGATGGAGGGGTCGGTTGGGTGGTGTGGGGGCTTTAATTCTCTTGGCCATGGTTGACCTCTTCACCTCCCTTCCCACGACCGAACCTATGCATCCCCCCTTCATTAAATGTCTCTGGAAACTGCTGGAATCCCCTTTAATTCATCAGGGAAGATGAATGGGAGCATAATGGAGGGATACCGATGGGTGTATCACCTTAATGGCCATGAATGACCACTTTCTCTCTCTTCCAAATCGGGGGAAAAATGGAGCTTTCTCTCTCCTACTCACGACGATTCTGCCCAGAACCGCCGTGTCACGCCTGGTGACACGGCTGTGATACGGGCGTGTATCATCCAACACGGGCATGTCGGGTGGGCGTGTTCCCTTCTGTTCGACGAAATGAGCTGAGCTCGACGATCGTCGGGCTGACGACACGCCTGGCGACACGGGCGTGTCGGGGGCGTGTTCCCCCTATTCTACGAAATGAACTCGACGATATAAGCTGAGCTCGACGAAATGAGCTTGATGATCGTCGGGCTGACGACATGCCTGGCGACACGGGCCTGTCGGGGGCGTGTTCCCCACTGTTCTACGAAATGAACTCGATGATATGAGCCGAGCTCGATGAAATGAGCTCGACGATCGTCGGGCTGACGACACGCCTGACAACACGGGCGTGTCGGGGGTGTGTTCGCCACTGTTCTACAAAATGAACTCAACGATCGTCGAGCTGAGGACACGCCTGGTGACACGGCGTGTATCATCCGACACGGGCGTGTCGGGTGGGCGTGATCCCCTCTAGTCGACGAAATGAGCTCGACGATCGTCGAGCTGACGACACGGCTGGCGACACGGGCGTGTCTGGGCTGACACGGGCGTGTCTGGGCTGACACGGGCGTGTTTGGGCTGACACGGGCGTGTCTGGGCTGACACGGGCGTGTCAAACCCGGAAGAGTTATTTTCAGGGAATTTGTGTGGCTGTTTATTTCTTCCTATAGGATCCGACGGTTCAGATCTCCCCTTGCTGATATAAGGCTGAGCTATAGGCAGACCAATGTGATTTTCACCTTGGCCTTCTTCACTTGGTCCCTTGGGCTTCCTAGGGTTTTGACATGACCAAAACCACTCTTGGGGGTCTAGTCGGAAATGGGATGTTACAAATCCCAATATATAACAAAAAATTTCGTCCTCAAAATTCTAGTTAGGCCTACGAGGTTTCAAGTATACAAGAAAAATTATAACATCCCGAAAGGCTGAGAGTAATACCTGACCGAAGAGTTCCGGGTACTGCTGCTGCATCTAGTCCTGGGGCTCCCAAGTGTGCTCCTCCTGGCCGTGATTTCTCCAAAGAACCTTGACCAGTGGGACCTTCTTGCGGCGTAAGACCCGCATACCCGTGTCATCAATCCGGACCGGCTCCATGTGCACTGACCGGTCAGATGCTACTGGCCCATCCGTGGTGTCTATCTGCTGCTCTGGACGTAATAGGGCCCTCCTGAGGGAGGAGACATGGAAAACATCGTGCAAGCCTTCCAGCTCTGGCGGCAGCTCCAGCCTGTATGCTAAGGGGCCGATCCGCTCCAGGATCCTGTAGGGCCCCATGTATCTCGGGCTGAGCTTCTTCCTCCGCCCGCGGACTCGAGAGACTCCGTGCATCGACCGTATCTTCAAAAACACTCTGTCTCCTACCTGAAACTCCACTTGTCGATGCCGCGCGTCGTAATATTTGGCCTGTCTGCTCTGCGCCTCCAACATCCGGTCCCGTATCAGTCTCACTTGGGCCTCGGTGTCCTCCACAAATTCCGAGCCCAGGACCTTTGGGTCCTCATCCTGTATCCATGACAGGGGAGTCCTGCACCTCCATCCATATAGAGCCTTATAGGGGGCCATACCTATACTGACCTGATGACTGTTGTTGTATGAGAACTCTACCAGTGGCAGCATCTTCTCCCATGGCTCTCCTCGGTTTAGAATGCACAGACGTAGCAGGTCTTCCAATGTTCGATTTGTGCGCTCTGTCTGCCCGTCCGTCTGAGGGTGGAAGGCTGTGCTAAAGGTCAGTCGAGTGCCCAAGTATGCCTGAACTGACCGCCACTCCTTGGATGTAAACCGCCCATCACGATCTGACACTACTGACCTGGGCACGCCATGGTAGCGAATGAACTGCTCCACAAAATTCCGCACCAGTACTCCCACTGAATCGTCCTTCCTGATCGGTATAAATTGAGCCACCTTCGTCAACCGATCAACGATCACCCAGATCAAGTCGTTCCCTGTCCGAGACCGGGGAAGCCCATGTATGAAGTCCATGGCTACGTCATCAAACTTCCACTCCGGCACCGGGAGTGGCTGTAACAATCTTACGGGGTTCCTGCACTCCGCCTTCACTAGCTGACATGTCTCATAATGGGTCACGAAGTAAGTGACATCCTTCTTCATGCTCGGCCAGAACATAGTCTTCTTCAAATCAGCCATCATCTTTATGATCCCCGGGTGCACAGAGTACCGGCTGCAGTGCGCCTCTGTCATAATATCCTCCCGGATTTGGCCTCCCTCCGGTATATACACCCGTCCTCTAAAGCACACCAGGCCGTCCCTTAGTGTGAAATCTCCTGTAGTGCCTGCCTCCAGGGTTTGGTAGATGGGCTCTAACTTGGCATCCTGCCTCTGTCCTTCTCTGACTCGGTCTCTGATGTCATCGGTGACGCCCATCGCGGCCAAGTACTCCTTATAGATCTCAGGGTCGTCAGACGACACCAGAGTAATGTTCATGTCCTCTAGTCTCTACAGCAGCTCCATAAATATTAGTTGAGGCTCTGCTCCCGCTGTGGCGGCTCTCCTACTCAGTGCATCCTCTACCACGTTCGCCTTCCCCGGGTGGTAGTGCATCTCGTACTGATAGTCAGATAGAAACTCCACCCACCGCCTCTGCCTGATGTTCAGTTCCTTCTGCGTGTCCACGTACTTAAGGTTCTTATGATGTGAGTATATATCACAGTGGACTCCGTAGAGGTAGTGTCGCCATATCTTCAATGCGAATACAACTGCTCCCATCTCCAGGTCGTGCACTGGATAGTTCTTCTCATGGGTCTTCAGCTGGAGGGAGGCATATGCTATGACGTGTCCGTTCTGCATCAGCACCGCTCCCATCCCCTGATATGATGCGTCGGTATACACCTGGAATCCTTCCTTCCCAGATGGAAGGGACAGAATAGGGGCTGAGATGAGTCGGTTCTTCAACTCCTGGAAGGCTGCCTCACACTGTGGCGTCCATACAAAAGGCACATCCTTCTTCATCAACGAAGTGAGTGGAAGGGCGATCGAAGAAAACCCCTCCACAAATTTCCGGTAATAACCGGCAAGCCCCAGGAAACTCCGCACGTCCGTGGCCGTCTTCAGTGGTGGCCAATCCCTGACTGCCTGTACCTTTGCAGGGTCCACTGCTAACCCAGCTCCACTGATAATGTGGCCCAGGAAAGCCACCTCCTTCAACCAGAATTGACACTTGCTGAACTTTGCATAGAGGCGATGCTCCCGCAATCTCTCCAAAGTCAGTGTTAGGTGCCGTGCATGGTCCTCCTCCATACTAGAGTAGATAAGGATGTCGTCTATGAATATTATGACAAACACATCCAAATAAGTCTCGAAGACCCGGTTCATGATGCTCATAAACGCTGATGGAGCATTCGTGAGCCCGAAGGGCATCACGATGAACTCATACAGTCCATATCTGCTACTGAAGGCCGTCTTCGGAATATCCTCCTCCTGGATCCGCAGCTGGTAGTAGCCTGACCTCAAGTCCATCTTCGAGAAATAATGGGTTCCCTCCAGCTGATCGAACAACTCGTCTATCCTTGGGAGCGGATAGGTATTTTGGATGGTCAGCCTGTTTAGTGCTCGATAGTCGATGCACAGGCGAAGAGTGCCATCCTTCTTCTTCACGAATAGGACCAGAGCTCCCCATGGCGAGGAACTCGGTCTGACGAATCCTGCTTCCACCAACTCCTGCAACTGTGTCCGAAATTCTGCCAGATCCCTTGGGGCCATCCGATAAGGGGCCTTGGATACCGGCTTAGCCCCTGGAACCAACTGAATTTGGAGGTCCTTCTCCCTTTGCGGAGGCAATACTGGCAGCTTCTATGGAAATACATCGGCGTAGTCACAGACCACTGGAATGCTAACAATCAGGTCCTTCTCCTCAGTCATCTCGAACAACACATGATATACATCGTCTCCCTGTAGGTGGGCCTTGACGGCCTGAATAGATGAAAGGAGGCGGCGGGAAACCAGAGTAGTACCTTTGAATGTCGCATAAGTGTCGCCGTGTCTCAGCACGACCCTCCTCGCCGGGCAGTCAATCTGGGAATGGTTCCAGACAAGCCATGTCATGCCCAAGACGAGGTCGAAGTCCGGCATTCTCAGGATCGTTGCCGGGGCCTCGAGTTTTAACCCGTATATGGTAACCGTCAGGAGGCACTTCTCTGTGGACTGGATCTCCATCCCATTGGGGAGATGCAACCTCCTGGCATCTCCCGTATAATATCGAATCTGGCCCAGATCCTTGATGAAATTCTCAGACACAAAGTTGTGTGATGCCCCCCGTGTCGAACAGGGTACGGGCAGGTTTGCCGCACGCCATCACTATTCCTAAATTAGTTAAAGGAAAAACAGCTTAGGTCTAAAGTTTTCTAACCTAGGTTGTGTAATTATTCTACCAATACTAAAAATTACTCTCATACCTGCAATAACCCTATTCGGGTTCCGGGGCTGCGCTAAGTCCAGAGCGTAGACCTGCTCCCCATCCTGCCTGTGTTCACCGCCCTGAAATCTGCGTCCGCGACCACGTCCATGACCTCCAATCTGGTGAGCCGGTGGGCCACCCTGTGCAGCAGGTATGGCCCCATTCCTCGTCGGGCAATTAATCCGAATGTGCCCTGGCTGATGGCAGTGATAGCACCGCTGTGGTGTGGGTGGTCCCTGCCCTATCCTGGGCACCTCCCTCATCTGTAGCGGTTGCGGGGCCAGCACTGCCTGCTCCCTTGGTTCCTGCCTTTCCTCCTAGCGAGGTTGATCCCCGTTCCTTCTCTCTCCCATGACCCGCCCCCTCTGCGGATCCCTTCTCCCTCCTAGCACTGCATCATCCCCATGTCTCTTCCTGCCCCGGACTGCAAGCTGGTCCGCCTCCAGCTTCTTGGCCATCTCCAAGATCCTGGCCATGGTACCATCAGACACGAACAAGAGGGCCTGCCTCAGGTCATCACGGAGGCCCTTGTAGAAACTCTTGGCGTAACCCACGTCATCCAGCTTGTAAGAATCCACAAACCGGGCCAAATGAGTAAACTCCCGGTGATATTCCAGAACTGTCCTGTTCCCTTGCTTCAACTGCAAGAATCTATCCTACAATTCATCCCTTGCGGATTGCGGCACAAAATGCTCCAGTAGTGCCGCCCTAAACTCCTCCCAAGTAATTTCCGCGATCTCCACTCCCGCATAAGTGGTGTCCATCACCAACTTCCACCACCTCTTCGCATGCGACTCCAGACAAGAAACCACCAACGATACTGCCAGGTCCACCGGTCACTATATTCCCACCAACATCTCGTACATAATGTCTAGCCACTCCTCCGTGCGCACTGCCGTCTCTGTCCCCAAGTAGGATGGTGGGGCAAGGCCCCGGAATGCACTCAACCAGTTCGCTCTGGCGTTCGGCTGAGGAGCCGGAGCCTGCTGTGCCCTAAAGGCCTCCAAGATGGCCGTCAAAGTTTGTCCCAGCTCCGTCTGCTGCAACGGGGTCGGAGCCGGCGGGGGTGGAATCACATTCGGGGCTGGAGGTGTCCCCTGCGGCAGGGGAGGATTCGTCACACCGTACAAAAGATCGTCTTAAGTTTAATAAATTGACCTAAAACTCTTTGTTACTGGTGAGCATTGCACGCGATTCCTCCCATGGGCACACCATTGCTTCCCCTGCTAATTTGTCCTCAAACTAAGCCCGCGCGGGGTGTCCCATGTTTTGTGGACTACATTCTGTCGGATCGAAGTTACGCTTTGATACCACTTGTAAGACCCCATTTTTTGCAACAACTACCGGGGTCTTAGGCCCAGAACTGCCGCTTTACGGTGACACCTTCGTACCCGAGAAGGTCATCACTACAAAACGCCGATCCTGCCGGCCAAATCGATCACCATCGACAGAATGTATAATGAATGAAAGTGTAAGCATACAAGTCCACAATAGAAAGAGGAAATCACATGAAAAATAAATAGTCCACATCGTGAGAAAGTGAAAACGGGCTTAAGCCCGGTACATGATAACCTCACTACAATTCACTCATAAAAGTAAAACTACTAATACTCGGCTCCACTCATGGATCCGGATGCCTGTCCATCCGAGCTACACTGGCCCATCTCCATCTGCACTGTACCCTGCTGGTGTTGCGTCTCCTGCGGCTGTTCCCTGTCTCCCATCCGGAGCACCTAAAATATGGTGGTCAAACGACCGTCAGTCAACAATCACCCACCCCTCTACCCGTGGCTCCTAGGCACCGGGCGGAAAGGAGTGAAAAGGAGGACCAAAAGTAGGGCGTAATCAAGTAGCTGACATCTACCCTAAGGAATAAAATAATAAGGTATGACAGGGGTATCACAATAATTAAACATGAGTAAACAAGTATGTAACAAAAGCACACAGTAAGGAGTAGCAAGTAAGTAAAAGCAGTAAGAAGAGTAAGTAAGAGCAACGAGAAATATAACTGTTGATTTATAGGGATTTCCCCTATAGACCAAGTGGTCGTTTTGCGGGGCCTATCGTATAAAACGTCCCATACCATTTATACGATAGGTGTCCGAGGTTAAGTGCAATGATTATGGTATGACATACAAGTATGCTATGGTATGCACATGCAGATGCAACTCACACACACGACTCTATGCGCACAGACCTTTAGTTCCCCTTTTTGGAGTTAGCTAAACTCTCAGGAGCCTCTCGTCGTGGCCAACGGAGATAGTGGGTTGGGCCTCTCCACTCCTAGACTGGTAATCACACTACCCAGCCTAGCCCCTCTCGTACGTTTCCGTACTATTCCTAGCAAACCAGCTAGTCTCCCCGAGTCAACGTACCGACGACGGTGTGATCGATCGTCCAATACCGAGGACCCACCACTGTTATGCACATGCAACCATAATATTTGTATCTATTTATAGTACCGAGCCTCCATCTCTTTAGACTACCAATCCTACTAGTTCACCATATTCCCGAGCCCACGGCTCACTGGACTAATCAAGTCTCCTTTTTTTTTCCAAGTCCCCAAGCATCCAGCTCCCCGGACTTCCAAATCAATACCGAGTCCATTTAACTCTACCAGTAAGCCCTTAGGCCACAGGCCTACACTATCCTTTCACTACCAATTCATCTCCCTACGTGTACAAGTGTGAGTGTAAGGTGAAACTATTATTAGGGTTAATCTTGCCCAAATTATTCCTAAGGTTTACGTTAGCCCAGGACTGCCCAAGGTATTCCCCGTGAAGGGCTCTCGAAGGCACTAGGAACTATGATGAGATTACGTCCAAAGCTCCCTTTCGCAAGACACTTAATATTATTGATTTCTACCCTTGATCAGATCTCTCATTTATTTACCCAAACCAGCAACCTACTAAGGATTCAACTCTTCAAATTCATTACCCACTCTAGTTCAGTTTCCGCAGTTACTATATGTAGACCACCCTATACTATATGATATGTATAAAGGAGGTACTCCGGATTGTCTTCCAAATCTCCTATAAAATTTACCAGAGGTATATCATAACAAGTTTAGTCTATAGTCAGAGATCCATAATTTTTCTAATTAAATTGATATTTATTGAATTTTCCCAAATGTTTGGCCATGGGCAATTTTGAACATGAACTATATGATCTACTAAAGTAATGGCCACCCAAAAATTTTGATCATTAAATAACAGAGATATATGACTAGATATTAATTTCCATAGTTTTTCAGAGAATATTTGACCTCTAATTAATTTATCCAAAATATTTCCCTTGATCATATGTAAAGAAGGAAGTACCAAAATTATTCATCAGTAAATTATATAAAAATTACAGAATCTTAACATGGTTCAGAAAAGATCATTGTACAAAAATCATAATTTTAGAGGCTTTCTAGACTCCAAAATAAATTAAATTAAATTTTCATGGGAAACCATATTTAATGAAGCAACCCTTAAACATAATCATCCAAAAATTCTATAAAAATTTACAGAGCTTCAAAACATAATAAAACCTCCTCTGGCTAAATTTCATCAATTTCCAGCAAGTAGTTTCTTCCTAATAAATTTCGAAGCAAATAATACAAATTGCTAAATTGTTAATGAAGTATCCAAAATAATAATCCTAAATTCATAACAAAATCTCCAGAGCTTGTACTAACTTTAAACACTGCTCTACCCAAATTTCAAGTGATTTTAAAGTGATTTGATAGCCTAATACTCCAAATTAGGTTTGGTGCCCTAAACTAGGGTTAGGGTTTTGAGAGGGTTTAAGACTTCCAAATTACCTAAAATTTTAACCAGAGGACTATACTAACCCTATGGTCCTCTCCACCAACTTTCAAGCCATTCCAAGGTCATTTGACCTCATGACCTTCAAACCCTAAAAATCCCCATCAAGGGACCCTCCCTAGGGTTCTAGGGTTACCCTGCTCTTAACCACCCCAAATTCCATTGCAGGGTGTTACATGCCATATAAAGTCAGTGAACAAAATATCAGCCTCGGTTGAGGTGGTTTGACCACTCAAAACCCAAAGGGGGTGCTTTGACCTAATTAACCCCATAAGGGTCAACCTAAGATTGGATAAAACCTAATCAAAACTTTTCCAAATGAGATGAAAATTTTACCAGAGCCCTAACATGCCCTGTAAGACCACCCACCCAAATTTGGGGGGGGGGGGAATTTGAGGTGTTTATGACACCTAATTAATTTATAATTGGTTTATTAAATTTTCACAAAAATTATAGAAAAATGTTTTCCAAAAATTCTTATTTTTGGGCAATCTAAGGGAAAGGCTATGAGAAGCCTATGTTCAAAATTTCAAAGCATTTGGATGAGTGGTGTGGTGTGGGCACTAATTCTAATGTCTGGTCATGCCTATGTATAGGTTGCACCAAAAAGAGTGTTGTGGTCACACCAGGACTTTAAACTGAGTGAAATCAATTTCAAATTACACTAGACATCAAGGGCTACATTTTTTATGTTGACCACTTTTACAGTAGAGGCATCTAAGTATTTTTAATACTTAAAAATATCTACTGCTAATAATCTCCAAAAAAATCAATAACATTAATATCATTTGAATCGCCTTGATCAAAACGGATGGCATCCGTTCATCCTCAACCTCCAGTCAAGGGCCAAGATTGGCGCGACCTGGAGCCTCTTCCAGCCGACGTTCCGGCCACCCCGACCACCTCCCTGGCCGGCCATCACCACCACCACCTCTGTTGAGGTGGTGGCTAGCGTTTGGCGGCGACCATGCCGCCGGAGGCGGCGATTTCCGGCGAACTCTCACCACCATTTTTCATGGAATTTCAAGGAAATTTTCTCTCCAATCCGGCTCGTTTGAGCCCAACTTCTCAACCTAAACAAGTCTAGATCTAGCACGCATAGAGAGGAGAAGGATTGGACCTCATTTGGAGTGTTTCCTTGCACCAGTCGCCGACCGCCATTGCTCCTCCTCAAAGTTTTCGGTGCCATGGCTTTTCCTCCTCCGAGAGCTCTAAGTGTTCAGGAAAATGGGAAATTCTACTCCTCAGAGGTCTCTAAAGATGATGGAGGGGTCGGTTGGGTGGTGTGGGAGCTTTAATTCTCTTTGCCATGGTTGACCTCTTCACCTCCCCTCCCACGGCCAACCCTATACATCCCCCCTTCATTAAATCTCTCTAGAAACTACTGGAATCCCCTTTAATTCATCAGGAAAGATGAATGGGAGCATAATGGAGGGATACCGAGGGGTGTATCACCTTAATGGCCATGAATGACCACTTCCTCTCTCCTCCAAATTGGGGGAAAAATGGAGCTTTCTCTCTCCTACTCACGACGATTCTGCCCAGAACCGCCGTGTCACGCCTGGTGACACGGCTGTGACACGGGCATGTATCATCCGACACGGGCGTGTCGGGTGGGCGTGTTCCCTTCTGTTCGACTAAATGAGCTGAGCTCGACGAAATGAGCTCGACGATCGTCGGGCTGACGACACGCCTGGCGACACAAGTGTGTCGGGGGCGTGTTACCCCCTATTCTACAAAATGAACTCGACGATATGAGCTGAGCTCGACGAAATGAGCTCGACGATCATCGGGCTGATGACACGCCTGGCGATACGGGCATGTCGGGGGCGTGTTCCCCACTATTCTACGAAATGAACTCGACGATATGAGCTGAGCTCGACGATCGTCAGGCTGACGACATGCCTGGCGACACGGGCGTGTCGGGGGCGTGTTCCCCACTGTTCTACGAAATGAACTCGACGATCGTCGAGATGAGGACACGCATGGTGACACGACATGTATCATCCGACACGGGCGTGTCGGGTGGGCGTGATCCCCTTTGGTTGACGAAATGAGCTCGACGATCGTCGAGTTGACGACACGCCTGGCGACATGGGCGTGTCTGGGCTGACACGTGCGTGTCAGACCCGGATGAGTTATTTTCAGGGAATTTGTGTGGCTGTTTAATTCTTCCTATAGGATCCGACGGTTCAGATCTCCCCTTGCTGATATAAGGCTGAGCTATATGCAGACCAAGGTGATTTTCACCTTGGCCTTCTTCACTTGGTCCCTTGGGCTTCCTAGGGTTTTGACATGACCAAAACCACTCTTGGGGGTCTAGTCGAAAATGGCATGTTACACAATATAAGTTCACTAAGAAGTTGATTAAGAGATATGATATGGAGAATTCTTCTACCATGAGAACTCCAATGGGCTCAACAGTGTCACTACATAAGGATGAATCTGGGAAACCAGTTGATGAAACCTTGTATAGAGACATCATTGGATCACTCTTATATTTGACTACTAGTAGGCCAGATATTATGTTCTCAACTTGTGTCTATGCAAGGAACCAAACATACCTCAAAGATTCTCATTACACTGCAGTGAAGAGAATATTGAGATATCTTAAGGGCACATCCAATCTTGGGCTTTGGTATCCTAGGGATATTGATTTTGAACTTACAGGCTACACATATTCAGATTTTGCAGGGTGTAAAGCGGATAGAAAAAGTACTTCTGGAACTTGCTAGTTTCTAGGAAAAAAACTAATAAGTTGGAGTAGCAAGAAGCAAACAAGTGTTTCAATTTCTACAGCAGAATCTGAGTACATATCTGCTGCAAGCTGCTATGTACAGTTGCTGTGAATTCAGCATCAACTACTGGACTACAATGTACAGCTAAGTAAATCTGTTATGTTTTGTGATTCTACTAGTGCAATTTCTATTGCTAATAATTATGTTTCACACAGTAGAACTAAACATATAGAGATTAGATATCACTTTTTTAGAGAGAATGTTGAAAAAGAAAATATTAGCCTACAATATACTCCAACAGATAGACAAGTTGCTGACATCTTTACAAAACCCATAGATGAAAGCAAGTTCAATTACTTTAAATTTGTACTAGGCATGTTGAACATTAAATAAATCATTCCAATTAGTAGCAACAAAATCAAGAAATTATATTCAGAATAGAAAATTTTGCGAAGTCAAAGAATTCTGTTGAGAAACCACAGTGTGTGTCGACACTATAAGCTGTATTGTGTCGAGACACCAGAATGTGTGTCGACACAATAAGTAGTCGTGTGTCGAGACACCTGACGGTGTGTCGACACTGATTAGCGTTATTGTGTCGAGACATTATACTTTTGTGTCGAGACATAAGGTTATAGAGACCTTGAGGTCTGTGTCGAGAGACATGAACCTTGTGTCGACTTAAGTCGACACATCTCGACAAAATAGGTTTTTCATATCGACACTAGAAATTTCCCAATATTGAGAAAATTACTAAATGCAGCGTGCCTTTTCACCTTCAATAGACAGTTACTATAAATATGAGGAGAAAAGAATTGTCGACTACGCTTACAGGAAATCTTGATAGAGTGATCGCTGTGTGTCGAGAACTAGAAATCCTTAGTCGACACCTGTCAATCTCAACCTCGTTCAACTAGAATGACACCTAAGATGGACGACAACATAAATGAGGGTTACGAACTGGTGCGAAATGCCTTCATCTCCGCACTAGAAGAAATAAGGAAAGTGATAGACCTTGTCAATGAAGCAGGTCTTGAATATCTGCTTTCAGAACCGACTAAGATTTGGAAGAGAGAAGTATCAGAATTCTATTCCAATGCCTCACTAAACCCTAAGTCAGGCAAGATCAAATCCAGTGTTAATGGAGCACGAGTAAAGGTCACACCAAAAGACCGGCTAAAGTCTTTCAGATTCCAAGTACTGCTTAGGAAGATAACCTGGATTCAAGCTAGAGTGCATAGGCTTTAGAGTGGTATGGACTGGCTCCAACCACTAGGATTGGAAGTTCCATAAATAGGAAGGGAATAAATTCCCAGGGAATATTTCTGTCTGAAGTAATTGGACCTTCTGTGCAAGATTGGAGTAGAAGATAAGATTTCCACATTTATGTTTAGCCTGATGACAAGGATTATCTTTAGAATCACGACTGATTGGAACAGGGTAGTCTTTGATAAAATTGCAGAAGGGATTCAGAAGCCCAATATGGGCAGAATTTTTAGTCTATATTTGGTAAAGGCAATTCCAAATAGTATCAATCAGAAGATTGCATCCAAGATAAATCATATGAGGAGAATGGACATGAGAATTCTGTCCAGATGGGAAAGGGTCTTGTCTAAGGACACTTCAGAACCCAAAAAGACAAAGGAAGTAAAAGGAAATAAAGCAGTGGTAGAAGAAGAAGAATCCTCAAGTGATTCTAAAGAACAAGTAGAGTTTAGCTCAGATAAGGATGCTGAGGAAGAACCAAGAAGATCTCCAAGATTCTCACCTGGAACTAGTGAGCAGGTGCAGAGGGAGAACATTCCTGAAAAAGAACAAATTGAGGGGGAGAATCTCAATAAATTGCCAATGGATACTTTTATAACTATAATAATGGATGTTGTACAGGAACTAGAACACTCAAAGATATTTGAACAAGAAATATCCGAGAAAGAGATGGAGGAAGAAACTTCAAAAGAGACTGAAGAAGTTCTTTCTAAAGAAACAAACTTACATGGGGAGATAGATGAAATTCCCCAGATTGCAATTCCTAATGCTGACATTCATCATGCAGATGATAACTTAGATAATATCAATATAAATGAGAAAGATACAATAACTGAGGAGGCGTTGGCCCCAGATACTGACAAAACCATAAAGTCGCCTCAAGTTGAAGAGGTAAGTTCTTCTGAATTAGAAGATACAGAAGAATCTCAACTAAAGAAAAGGGAGTTTTCTGCAATGAAGAAGAGGAGCAAAAGCTACAAACAATATTTACAATCTGGGACATCAGCTGCTCATACAGAAGATACTAGCTCTCTGCTAATACAAATTCAAATAATGCTAGATAAGCAAAGGAATTATCTAGAAAAGTATGTAGATGACAGCAATAAAGAGCTGCAGTTTCAACTAGATTGGGATATTAAGTCAATAAGATTTTAAGTCAATCTTTTGAAATCTGAAATGACTACTTTCTTTGAAAAAAGAGCAAATGTTGTAGTATATCTTGCAAAACAGCAGCAAGAGGCCTAGTCAACTACAGATGAGATGGTTGTCAAACAAGGCTATGTCCTTGAAAATGAGAGAATTTTGGATGAAATTATTATAGCTCTGTATACAAAGACAATGGTTAAACTAACTGAGCAGTCTATTGAATTAGACAACAAATTAGCTGCTGCTACAACAGCCATAGAAACTCAGTTGGCAAACTATTCAGCCTCCTTGCTTCAAGATATTAAAGAATCTGCCAGAGATTTTGACAAAAATTTACTGAAAGTTAAGAATACTATCACTTCAGGTATCAATTACTTAGATGGACAGGTCATATTTCACAAGAATGATTTGAGAGATCATGTTGAAAGAGAAGTCATAAAGGGGGAGAGGGTAATAATAAAAGCCAGTCTGAACATGCTACCTGGATATCAAATAATATCAGAGACGCTATAGGCTTTCCTCCCCTATGGTATGATGGAGATCAGACTGTTGAGTCTGGTTGTCAACCAGCTCACCTTGAAGCACCTCATACCACTGGAACTCATGCTGATGAGCAAACCATATACAATCCTGTAGCACAAGCTACCTTTGAGACTATCCAAGCAGCTGTCTCTCACATGTACAGTCCTCCACCATTAGTTCAAAATGTTATCTGTGAAAAGGTGGAGATGCCTGATTCTGTTATGCTCAAAGAAAAAGAGGCATAACTTTCAAAGAAAAGGTTCAGAGAACAAGCTGAGGCTAGACCAGAGTTTGAGCAGTGGAGCCCAACCTCCAGATCAATAATTCTCACTGCATGTAAGGTAGTAAATGTAAATGTGACTGATAGAGGTAAATGGTATTCTGAACAAGAATGAACCAAACATTTAAAGCATTAAGAAGTTATCCATAAGTTTAGACATGATCTGAAGAAAGGAAAGCTACCTGCTAAGTCAATTGAGCCTAGTAAATACTTTCCAAAGCCATATCATTATTTTGAAAGACAAAGACTGAAATAAGAAGCCATTGCAAAATCTAAAGCTAAGGATGACAAAGGGAATGCCAGAGGCGAAGGCAAAAATTCAATCTGGAAAAGGCATAGTTATCAAAGAGCCAAAGCAGCCATAAAATGTTCTTAGTTTTGAATTTCATAAAAACTTGTTATGTAACTATTGTATAACCAAAACTTGTAGCTGTAAACCTTGTGGTGAACATTCAATGAAAATTTTGGTTTACTAAACATTTCATGTGTTATTAATTAGGATTACAATTATTTGTCTTACTTTCTGTTTAGCATTGTTGATTTTAAATGTGTTTTTATCTGTGGTATTTCACATATTGTACTGCACTAAACTTTTAAATGTTTTTTCATAATATATTTTTGGTATCATATTGTATATCAATGAATTGGGGTTATGACTTCTCCAAATAGGGAGAGATTGTTGAGTACATTGGTTATAATGTATTTGATTTGAAGAAGCCCTTTCAGTTTAATGATATACACATAGTTGTATTTGATGAATGTTAAGTTCATGTGTGCAGACAAATAAAGCTAAGTACAAATGTGTCAAGATACTAGACATGTGTCGACAACTTTGTCAAGGATGTGCTGAGACAAGGAGAAAGTTGTGTCGACACTCAGGACTAGTGTCAACACACTTAAACAAAAAGTGCTGAGTCAAGAAGAAAGTTGTGTCGACACTCAGGACTTGGGTGATACAAGAAAACAACTATGTCGACACTTAGGACTAGTGTCGACACACACTACACAAGTTATGTCAAGACAAAGAGAAGCTGTGTTGACACTAAGAACAAGTGTCAACACACTCTATACAAGCAATGTTGAGACTGAAGAAAACTGTGTCAATACTCAAGAGAAGTGTTGACACACTTCACAAGCTGAGTCAAGACTGAAAGAAATCAGTGTCGACACTCAGGACTAGTGTCGACACATTCTACACCAACTGTGTCGAGACAAGGTGAAGGTTGTGTCGACACATCCAAAAGTTTGTCGACACCACTACATGAGTAATGTCGACACCTAGGACTGGTGTCGACACATCCAATAGTCAAGTTTTAATAGTTCAAGAAGATTTATTTCCTAAGTTCAAAAATCAAGTCAGAGGGTCTAACAACTGTCAGAACTGTCAGATGTCAGTTATTAACTGAATCAGCCGGTTACCTTTGACAGAGCCTATATAAAGGAATCAACTCTTCAGAAAAGAAAGAGAGAAAAAATTGGCAAGTCCAGATCTAAGAAGCTATCTGCTAGAATACAGAAGGTGGAGAGATGCCGGATCAAGAATCGTCTTCAACATTCTCCAGCCTAGATCTACCCTAATTTTAACTTTAAGAAGCTTTGAAAAGCTAAGAAGGGCAGGATCAAATCTATCACTTCAAGATCAAAGGAAGCAAAAAGATCAGGATCAGATCAAAAAGCAATCACCCATTCCTCTCTTGCTGGGTGGCTTGTTTTGAATCAATCTCTTTTACTTTTATTAATTTTATAAGATCTACCTATAGATCTGAGTGTAGGGGAAACATTTTCTATGAGATTTTAAGCCTATATTATAAAGGCTAAGGTAGGGCAGAGATTGCCTGAGGTAGGAGAAGTGGGAATTTCTCTAAGTTGTAGGGCAGGATTTGCCTAAGAAGTAGGAGTGTGGATACATTCTGAGGTAGAGTTCTTGGGAAGAACTTGAGGTGTAGGATCTTGGTGATCTGAGTGGTAAGACTTGTAAAGTCTGAGTTGTAGGAGCCAGCTGGGCTCTGAGCTATAAGATCTGAGGATCTGAGGAAAGGAAGAAGGAGTTTGGCCGAATCTAGTTCATTACTAGATAGGCGAATGGGGTAAGTGGATGTACCCACAAATTGGGGAACCACTATAAAACTGTGTGTACTGTGCTGTGTATGCTGTGTTTGGTATGCTGTGATAGTTCTAGATTGCTAGTAAGATTATCATGTTTATCTGCCTGTGATATATAACTCAAAGAAAGCATATATCTGAATTAACAAAGGTAGCCAAGATTCAAATAGGACCTATTCACCCTCCTCTAGGTCACTATCAATCCTAAAACAAATATTTACACAGTTTTCCTGAGGTAGGATCTGTTTCAGATATGAGGTAGGGGATTATTCCTCTCTGAGATGTAGGGCTATCCTCCTAGCCTGAGTGTAGGACTATTAAATTTGTCTGAGGTAGGTGATCTTTGGATCACTGAGCTGTAGTAGCAAAGCTTGCTCTTAGTTATAGGGATTTGTGCCTGAGGTAGTTCTTGGAGGAGACTGAGAGATCCTGAGGGATCTGTGTTGTAAGCTCTTAGGAGCCGAGTTTGGCAAAGTTCCTTGTCTAACACAGTGTTAGAAATATGGGAGGGATAGTGGATGTACCAATAATCTGGGGAACCACTATAAATCTTGTGTGTGCTGTGTGATTCTCTTGAAAGCTAACTTAATCTATCTCACAACACACTAAAGCAAGGAAAGTCACAAAATACTGAAAAAGAAATTCACCCCCTCTAGGTGTTTAGCTAGTCTTGAAACTAAAGACTTTCACACAGCAATTGACAGCTGATAAAAAGAAAATGAAAACAATCACCATCACTGAAGAAAGTTATGAAAGCAACTCTTCTGAGAGCAGAGGTGAAGAACATCATGATTACAGTTTTCTGAATCTTCTGCAGATACTAAAAGAGATGTGAGTGTTCAAGTGTCTATGTCATCAGAACCTGCATCAAGGACTCTACCAACTAGTGTTTCTCAGGCTGAAGACATTTCAACAGAAACAACTGATAACTAGCTGGAGATGTAGTGGAAGAATCTATACAGGGATTGAGGGGAAGACTCTCAGGTTGGATTGTCCTGCTGAGGGGGAGCAAGTTCAATCTTTACTGTACCAGATTGACTCTTTCTTGGATAATCTGCATAGAAGGATAGATCTGATTCCAGATGAATCTCAGTTGCTGCCCTCTAGTACTCAAGCTATGGGGGGAGGAGATTCCAGTTTCAGTAGAATAAGATGTGCTTAACACAGTTGCTGAAGACCTGCAAATTACTATGGATAGTGCTGAGGTTAAGGGGGAGATTCATATAGCTCCCTGCTCAAAGACACTGTAAATACTATTGAAATATCTGAGTCTGATAAGCCATATACTGGTGTTGCTTATCATTCCTCTGAGTTCATGATGGCTAACTAAAAAACTAAGGGAGATATAAGGAAGGAGGATGAGGATGTATGCCTTCAAGGAGTGGCTCATCAAGCTAATGTTGTGTCTTCTACTTTCTTGGCTCAACTGAAAGGACTTCTTGATGACCAGAAGAGACAGATAGAACACTATGCAGATGATTCTATAAAGGGACTAAGACAATATCTATCTATTGAGATCAAGTCTTTCATATTTGAGGTAAATATGCTAAAGGCCAACACTATTGCATTCTTCAAAAGAGCTGCTCCTACTTTGACTTATACTAAAGAAAAGCTTAAGGAGATCAGACAAAAATCGAAGGACATTATAGATAATCAAAACATCACCTCAAGCAACAAGAAAATGGTGCATAATGTGCAAACGCAACTCATGGAAACAAACACCATCACTTTAGAGAGGAGGATGGATGCCTATACACAAAACTTAGATGATCATATGCTAGAAGTTAAAAATCATGTTACCAAAGGAGTAACTATTTGGCTGATAGAATCACCTTTACTAAGGACTCCATGACTACTGTTATCTATAAAGAAGTCATAAAGGGGGAGAAATCAATGATCAATGCATATACAAATAATACTATATGGACCACAAATGTTATCAAGGGATCATTGGGCTAGATTAGTATACATATGATGAAGCGCTTGCTCCTAAAGGATAAACTGATATTGATGGGGTAGAACTCTCTATAGCTGATGTTCCTACCTTCAGCCCCACCACTGAACAAATATCAAGGATGAAATGCAAGACTGCTGTTAAAGAAGATGAAGAGATCAGACAAAGTTAGAAGAGATACAAAGAAGAAATGGAATCTAGGCCTGACTTTGAGAGATGGAGTCCTCAATCTAGAACTATCATTCTGTCAGCATGTGACCAAATCAAAGAGAATTAAATAGATAGAGGAAAGTTATACAGTTCCATGAAATGGACCAAACTAGAAAGGAATGAAGAAATAAGGAGAAAGTTCATAAGGGATAAGAAGATAGGTGTAGTGACATCAGATGCCCCAGAGCCTAGCAAGTATTTTCCAAAGCCTTATATCTATTTTGAAAGGCAAAGGCAAAAGAAGATTGAAGCTGATGAGAAGGTAGCTAAGAGGCCAATTAGGGTCATAGTCATCAAGGAACTAGAAACCTAAATTGTTTTGTGTATTAGGTTTCTTAGGGCCTTAAGAATATGAACCTTATTATGAGCACACATTTTGTTTATGATTATCACATTATGTATTAATCATATCTTGATTATGTGTTATTTATTGCTCCTATTTGTTGTGAAATTTATCTCTTCTATGTGGTAGTGTATATCTTTGACCATGGTTCTAACTTCTTCAAATATGAAAAAAATTGTTGGGTCAATTGATTACAATGTCCTAGATTTGAAGAAGGTCCACAAGTCAATACTATACACATGATTGTATTTGATATATGCTCAAGTTCAATACATGCAGGATGTCTTCTGTTCTATGATTAGACAGGTTGTCAGGGTTAGAATGCTATTTGGACTCAAGACAGGATGCTAGAAAAGTAGAAATCTGGCTAAGTCCAGAAGCATGGAGTGAGTACACTTCACTCAACGTTAGAAGGCCTAAAAGCATTGATAGAAGATCAGACATTCAAATTATCAGTGGTGTTGGACTCAAATCTGGTTAAGTCCATAAGCGTTGAGTGAAGGTTGTTCACTCATTTCCTACTAAAAAAAGGAATCTGTCTAAGTACAAGAAGTGTTGAGTGAAGAAGGCTCATTCAATGCCTTATTAATAATTCAGCATAGTCTAGAAGCGTTGAGTCACAAATCTTCACTCAACGCCTTCATTCACAAATTCGATACAAGTCCAGAAGTGTTAAGTGTAGAAGGCTCACTCAACGGCTTCAGTCAGGATAACTGCCAAGTCCAGAAGCATTGAGTAAAGTAGCTTCACTCAACACCTTCAACCAGAAGAATTTTGCCAAGTACAAATACGTTGAGTGATGAAGGTTCACTCAATTCCTTATCAGTTTAGATCTCGAAGACAAAAGCATTGAGAGATGAAGTCTTACTCAACGCATCAAGAAGCAGATTTTCTACTTAGTGTTTTTGCGTTGAGCCACAAAGCTTCACTCAACGCCTGTGTAGATTGACTATGAAAACTACTAAGTCCACAAGCGCTGAGTAATGCTGACGTCATCCAAATTCAAATTAAGAGGGATTTGCATACTAGAAGTCAAATGGCATCAAATACTTTCTGAACAGTAGTTAACACTAAAGTAACTTTACAGCTGCTATTTCGGCTTGCCCATACAGATCAAAGAGTCATTGGTCGGCGGGATATAAAAAGACCTTACTGAGAAATTAAAAAGGGCCCCTCAATCCATCACTCCTAGATTTACAGAAGAGTTATAGAATACAGAAAGTTGCTTGCTAATTGAGTGATAAGTATCGAAAATCTCTAAGTCATCTTCAGGAAGAATAAAAAACTTAATTTTCTGTAAAAGGAGTAGCAGTGCACTCAAGAAAGTTGATGTTCATCTTCAAGGCTACTGCTTTCAACACTGATATATTATAGTTTGATGAAACAGAGCTCTGCATCAATTCTTCTCAACACAAGCAGATCTACTCAGAAGATCTATAGTCTTGTACTTGTATAGAGTTAGGACTGGGTTTACTCAGTTTGGGAAGGTGACTCTGAGGACCATTTATCTGGAGTCAAATATCATAAAATCATTACTCAATCTGTAGGATCATTCTTTTATCTGAGCTATAAGCTTGTGTTATAAAGGCTATGTGTAGGAGATGAGTCTCTGAGTTATAGGATCCTATTTAGGATCTGAGGTAAGGCTTGTTCCTGAGGTAGGATCTCTATATAGATCTGAGGTAGGATATCTATGAATCTCTGAGTGTAGGGTTGCTAAGCCTGAGATAGGAGTTGCTATACTCTGAGTTGTAGGAGAGAGTTTTACTCTGAGGTGTAGGATACTGAGGGATTTAAGGTGTAAGCTCAAGGAGCCGAGCAAAAGGAGGAGTTAGCCGAATCTAGCTCGCTGATAGATAGGTCAAGAAGGAAAGTGGATGTACCTTAGATAGGGGAACCACTATAAATTCTTGTTTGTTGTTGTGACTCTTGAAAGCTAAACAACTAAATCTAATGCACAACTTGACCAAAGCTTAAAAGATTTAAAACATACGTATTCACCCCCCTCTAGGTGTGTAGCTACTCTTGAACAAAGACTTTCACTTGCACTTCACTTTCTGGTCATTATTGCTTATATTTCACTTGTTTACATTTTCTCACGAAGTGCTATTTTTGCTCATTGTCATGTGCAATTGCACATTTTGTTGTTGGGGATAAGCACGTGGTGCTCTCCATATCATTTTTTATTGTTTTTTGATAGTAAATAATTTATAATTAATTTTATATAATATTTTATTAGTAAATAATTATATTTTACTTATTGTTTATTAATGTCTTATTTGCTTTATTTTGGGTTTTCAAGCAAACTAGGGTTGCGAATAGCAATTTCAAGCTCACAAACTGTGTTCAGGAGAATTTTTGAGAAGTTCGACAAAAATCACTATTTCACGCATGAGCGTGACCTCGGGGAGTGACCATTGTCACGTGTCGTGACTCCCCTAGAAGCTCAAAAACATGAGTCAACGTCATTTTAAAGTTACTCACCCCTTGTCACGGGCGTGACAGGGGAGCATGACCTCTAGATCATGGGCGTGACAAGCATTAAAGAAACCAGTTTCCTCTATCGAGTAGTTTTAACTTGCATGTTCAAGGTCACAGGCATGGCCATGGGGTGTTGCCAGTTTAACAACTGCTGAAATAACTCCAGATAACACAGTTTGTCGTCGTTTTCTATCCGGTCAAGACATACCCTGGTTACGAGCGTGACCAGGGGTCGTGTACCGTCAATTTATCGAATTTGGTAGTTTTCCTCCCAACGTTCCCTGGCTTTCATGGCAGTTATTTCGTGCCTTGCATGCCTTAGATCACGTACGTGACCTAGAGGCGTGACTTGCCCGTGACCTAGAGTTGCGACTTCTAGAGAATTTTTCCTATAAATTCAAGCTGCTGCCAAGGATTCCATGATCTAATCCATGCTTTAACTTGGGTCATTTTTACTTCTAGTTTTGAACTTTCATTTCATGTACTTTTACATTATGTTTTGCAATTTAAATTCCTAACTTAGCTTTTATTTCATGCACTTGTAATCTTTAGTTTCATAGTTATAAAAATGTTCTTTTCCTTCATTATGCGTAGCTAATTTCTCGGTATTTTATTGGATTATTTCTTAAGTTTTTTTATTTTGTAATTCTCTTTTCATAGCCTTTGATTAGAAAATTACGATTCACCTTTGATTTACATTTATTTATTTCATATTTTTGGTATATGATGATCAATTCTTGATCTGTATTCTAGTTGATCGAGAGAGCTGTGAATATTTGTAGATCGCTCATAGGTGAAAGGAGTTGCATGCACTTCTCGAGAGAGGACGACATAAATTTTTTGGATTATAGTCAAACCTAATAGTGGGGTTCTCCACCTAAAGCAAGCTTAAGAGTTTCGACTGGCCGAAGGGTCTTAATCTATCAACCGAAAGTTAGTTGTTAGCGTATTCTCGAGAGAGGCGGTTTCATATTTTGGGAACCTGCACGGTTGAATTATTCTTGATCATTTCTTATGAATTTAAGATTTATGATTCATATTACTTAAGAAGGATTTCTGATAGAATGTTCTTTTCTTCCTTTTTCTCTTTTATTATTTAAATTACCATTTTATATTTAGATAAAATAAAATTAATTTATGTAAGTATAAGTAACCAACATACCCGTAAAATACGACATTTTATATTTTAAAATATTTTATATTATAAACATAGGTGCACTTGCCTATAGCGTGTAGAATTTGGATAATAATTTTGATTGTAAATTTTACGTATCGAGTGTTTGGCGCCGTTGTCGAGGAGTTAATATTGTCGATATTTTGAAAAAGTAAATTTTATTAATTTTATCATTCTTTATCTTCACCCCCAATTCTCTTTTTAATATTCCCTTTTCAAATTTATTTTTATTAAGAAAAGCTTGTTTTATTTTTTTTCTTGAAAATGTTATCTCATTTGACCGCTAAAGTTGTTGAGCTTCAAAATAAGGCTAATCTTTTGGAAGCAACATGAAAGCACCAAATTACTTGTGATTTTTGTGGTGCTTCTCATCGAAGTGAGGAATGTTATTCTAATTTTTATTCTCAAAATTTTTCTTAAGGAAATTTTTTTTGATAATGTTGGAACCCCAGTTAGGATTTGGGCAAGGAACACTATTAGGGTTGCTTAGAATGACCCACCATGTATAGTCATGGGTCATAGGACTATTTCCGGACAGGTTATTCAGAAAAACTCTCCAGAATTGCTGAAAGAAATCTGAACAATAGTTAAGACAAAGTCAGAGAATCAGCTCGACGATCATCGAACTCAGGTCGACGATTGGTGGACAACACTTGCTCAGCTCGACAAAATTAGCAAGATAGTTTCTCAGCTCGATGAAGTAGAAACTGAGCTCGACAAACTGCAGGCTCCGGTCGACGAACGCATGCAAGATATTCAGCTCGACAAATCTAGCTGAGTTCGACGAATGTCAAACTTAGGACGACGATTGATGAACTCGACGAAAGTTCAGGTCGATGATTTCTGAGCAATCAGTAACAGTTGGCAGAATTTATTGAGGATTAATTACAGTCAACATTCCCAGTGAAAATAGCCGTTCAAACAGACAGTTACAGAAGAATTAAATAAGGATCAATTTCCAAAGCATCTTCTCTCTCGGGAATATTTCTTACACCATCAAGATTAAGGAATTCAAATACAGGAAAAGAAGAAAGAGACAAAAAGCACATAGAGAAAGAAAGATATAGAAAGGGCAATATCACTACAGTAACGAACAGCCCTAGACTAGAGCGATAACAGTCATCTGAAGAATAAGAAGAACATCTAATCACTATCAAGAGTCTTCTTCTTCTCTATCACTGCAGGATAACTTCAAGGACAACAAATAATCTATCTGTCAGAAGTTCCTGAAGGATACTCTGGTCAAGGCCAAAGCTTGAAGGCCTATCACCCTAAAACAGTGCTCCAGATTTCCCTGAACCATTCAATATCTCAGGGGGAGCAATTTGCTAACATCAAATATCCATAAGTATTCTCTCTGATTGTTGACAGAGAAGACACCATCACTCTTTTCCCCCTCATGTATAAAGGGTTGTCATCTCCCTTCAAAAGTGATTCATCGTTTCAAGTCTCCTACCAAAAGACTTGAGTTGGTTTTTGGGGACCTGATCAAAACCCATTGGTGTCAGGGCACCTGATGAAAAACCTGAGTGGATTCCTATCAAGGTGGTAGAAGAGTGGACTACCCAGATTTGGGGAACCACTATAAATTCTTTGTGTCTTCTGTGTTGCTTGATCTGCCTCTTTGTTTATTTTGTTTGTGTTTTTATTTTGTGCGTTGATTCAGCTCTAGTATTTTGTTAAGATCTGTCACTTTCAGATAATAATTAAGGAAATAATTATTCCAACTTTAATGAAAATAATTTTTCAAATACTCATGAAATTACTTTTGCTGATTTTAATGAAAATAATTTTTCTAATGTTCATGAAATTATTTTTTCTGAATTGAATAAAAATGATTCTAACTCGAATAATTTTCCTGATTTTAATAATTTTTTTGATTTTAACATTTTTTCTTTTAACTACGATGTAGATTATTCTTGGTGGCAAGGTCACTAGGATGGTAACCAGAGCAATGAAGGAGATTCTTTAGAACATAATTTTTATTCTTATTTTTTTGCACCACAAGCCTCTTCTACTAATTTTGGGGATTTTTCGCAAACTTAATTAGATCTTGGCCCCCAAAATTTAGAAGTGACCATTTTTTATTCTACTCGATTTTTTCCATCTTTGGATAATTTAATTATGAAGAAACATGGTTTTTCAAGTAATCTCATAGTCTCTTATTTTGAAGAGCAAGAAAATTTATTTTACCAAGAATTTATTAATGTTCAGGACACACCAGATGAAATAGCGGAAGAGCAAGTTTCTTCCCCTCCTTTGCCTGACACTTCTCCTATTTGTCATGAATTATCACAAAATTCTCCTATTTTTGTTTAAAATAGATTTCATGATTATTTTTTGCCAAATGAATTTATTTCACATGGTAATTTACTTGAATTTTAAATGAAAATTTTATTTTAGGAAATACACAACCGACACTTAATCGTTTTCTTTCATAAGACCCTCCTCCTTGAGGAATTGTTTCTGACACGTTTATTTGTGATTTTTCTTTTATTAACAATTTTCAGGTAAAGATGAGTTATGGCCACCAAGCCTTTCTGATGACCCATTTATCGCTCATCTAAATACATCTAAATCCCCTCAGATATGTATAGATTATTTGGATTTACATTTCCAAGCATTCAGTTAAAAGAAGAATCAATAATTAAGTAGAGGACTAGCTAGGCCACCGACTTCAGCACATTCACCTAAGCATGAATTCAAGGAGTTGTATGTGCACCTTTCTTTTTGTTTTTTTCTTTTAGATAACAATAAACGTCGAGCATAAAGACGGGAAAAAGAAAGCGTTCTTCGCATACACTCCATGGTTATCTTAATTTACTTGCAATTTTCTTTCCTTATTTTTCCCCTCCTACTTGACTTATAAACATTGGAGACAATGCTTATTTTTAAGTATGAGGTGGAATCTCTGATTGTTGTTTTTTATAAAATCTAAAAATAAAAAGAAAAACCTTCAAAAAATTAAAATAAATTGTTTTCTTTTCTTTCAATTTTTGTTTTACAAAAATCACAAAATACAAAAAATTTATACAATTTTTAAAATTTAGTTTCTTGTGAAATGGGCCATGTGGGCTTTCACCATACAAAACTACCTAATACCTTGCGAGCCAGACACTGGGTAGCCCTTAGAAAGTCCAAGAATAAAAAATATCTATGTTTTTATTTTATTGAAAACATCCAATTTTTTTTAAAAGATATTAAAAAACTTGTTAAAATTTTTTTTTAATAAAAATTATTTTGTAATATTGGATCCCTCCAAACTTTATTTTTACCTAGGCAAGCTAATTTTATTTATGAGTTCAATTTATAGGTTTTTTAAAGAGTTTACTTTTATGTATTTCTTTATTTTATGTCTCTTTAAAATTTATTAGTTTTAATTTTTCGATAAATTTGACTTAATGAATTTTCATTCGTTTAATTTGTTTAGAATATTTCTTAGTTTTATTTTCTCTCTTTAAAAAATCATAATTCAATTTTGTAGAAATTATGCTTAAAATCTTTAGACTTTACGTATATTAATTTTAGCTCATGGAACTTTAAGATTGCTCAAATTATTTTCTATGTTCTCAAATATTTGTCTTTGGAACTTTATAGCATTTAAACCTAGCCCTAGCCCAACCATTTATCCCACCCCTTTGTTTGGCATTTTAAAAAAAGTGAAAATATAATATGTCATAGAATTAGAGGATAAAATTCATCATTTTTAAACATATGCACCCAAATCGATAAAAGATTATATGGCATGGAGTTGAGAGGATAAAATTCATCACTCCTAATCATATGCATTTGGGTTATTTAAAAGAAAATGAATTTTTTAAAAAAATTATGAAAATGAGAGGATAAAATTCATCATTTCACAACAAAGTAACTTATTTCTGACAATTTTACCCCATTTAGCCAATTTTATTTGATTATCCAAGATTTATATGATAGGGATTAGTTAGTACTTTGAAGTAGTTCTCTAAAAGTTTTGTATGCAGTTTAAAATTTCAATAATTTTAATCTTGGATTATTTGCTTAATTCATTGCAATTTTGATTATGAAGATTTAGATAGAGAATTTCTAAACTAATATTTATTATACTCATTTCAATTTATGAATTATGAGTTATTTCTTATGAGTCTAAATTTTTTTCTTAACTTATTTTGCTTTGAGTCAAATATTATTTAAAGTACATAATTAGAAGTAAATCTTTTTAGAATGCCCTATGAATTCTTCTCATGCTTATGAATTAATTTTGCTCGGGACAAGCAAAAGCTTAACTATGAGGGTATTTGATAGGACATAATTTATAGTTATTTTTATATATTAGTAATTAATTTAATTTTATTTATTATTAGTTTAATATTTGTCTTATTTGCCTTATTTTGTGTTTCAGGTAAATTGGGGCCGCAAATAGCAAATTTGAGTTAATAGCTGTGTTTAGGAGAAATTATAGAGAATTTTGTCAAAAATAACTATTACACGTCCATAGGTCACGGGCGTGTCCTAGGGGCATGACCATTGTCACGGGTCGTGACTCTCCCGGAAGCTCCAGAACGCGAATCCATGTCATTTTAAAGTTACACGCCTCCTGTCACAGGCATGATAGGGGGCATGGCCTCCAAATCAGCAGCATGACATGCATTAAAGAAGCCAGTATCCATCGTCAAGCAGTTTCAGCTTAAACACCCATGGTCACGATCATGACCATGGGCATGACTAGTACTAAAACCACCAAAATAACTCCAGATCATGTTGTTTCCCGCCATTTTATGACCCAATCAAGATACACCCGGGTCACGGGCGTGACTAGGGGACGTGTTCCGCCAATTTATTGATTTTTGCGGTTTTTCTTCCAACGTTCCCCAAATTTCATGACAGCCGTTCTGTGCCTCTCACAACCTAGGTCATGTGCATGACCTAGGGGCGTGACTTCCAATGAATTTTTCCTATAAAATCCAGCTACTGTCAAGGACTTAATGATCTAGTCCAAGCTTCAACTTGGGTCATTTTCACTTCTATTTTTGTACTTTCCTTTCATGTACTTTTACTTTATGTTTTGCGATTTAAATTCCTAACTTAGCTTTTATTTCATGCACTTGTAATCTTCAGTTTCATGGTTTTAAAAATGTTCTTTTCCTTCTTTATGCATAGTTAATTTCTTGGTATTTGATCAGATGAATTCCGAAGTATTTTTATTTCATAATTCTCTTTTAATAGCTTTGGATTTAGAAAATTATGATTCACCTTTGATTTACCTTTATTGATTTCATATTTTCGGTGCATGATTATCGATTCTTGATCCATATTCTAATATACTGCGAGATTCGTAAATACGTGTAGATCACTCATAGGTGAAAGGAGTTGCATGCCCTCTTCGAGAGAGGGTGGCATAAATCTTCCGGATATGAATCAAATCCAATAGTGGGGTTCATCGCCTAAAGCGAGCTTAGGGGTTTTGACTGGCCGAGTGGTCTTAATCGATCAACCTAAGGTTAGTTATTAGCTTATTCTCGAGAGAGGTGCTTTCATAATTTTGGAACCTCAATGGCTGAATAATTTTGGATAATCTCTTATGAATTTAAGATTTATCTTACTTAAGAAGGATTTTCGATCGAATGTTCTTTTCCTTCTTTACTCTTTTATTATTTCAAATATAATTTTGTATTCAGATAAAATAATATAAATTTGCGTGAATAAAAGTAATCAATAGACTCATAGAATATGACACTTGATAATTTTGAATATCTTATACTATGAACGATATGTGCACCTGCCTATAGTTCATAGAACTTGGATAATAACTTGGATCCAAAATTTTATGTATCATTTTTCTCTTTATTTGTGTGTGTTGTATGTGTGCTCCAGGATGTGTTATTGGTTTGCAGGTGCGCAGATCCCCAATACTGCTTGTTTTATATCCTGTAGAAATCACACGGTGATGTGTTTCCTTGATGCACCAATTATGTAGCCATGCTATTCCTATAGATCTCTTATTTGGAGATTTGCATCAGCCTGTGCATTTTGTTTGCACATGGTTGGTTTCAACCGTGCGTGATCAAAATCACAAGATCTTTCCTTTTTGCCTGAAAATCTTATGTAATTATTGTCCGTGTTTTTTCTTCACGCACGGTTGGATTCAACCATGCGCGAAGGAAACACATGATCTGTTCATTTTGGCATGGTTTTATAGTGATCTGTCGCTAACCGTGCATTTGGTTCTCACCTGGGTTGTTTCTCCCGTACGTGATCAAAATCACATGGTCTCCTACTGTATCAGGCTAGGCGATCTGTGCGATAAAATTTGTACGATGCATGCACGGTTGTGCGTTCGACCGTACGTGCCTATTTTTCTAACCATTCACTATTTAAGTGCGGGATTTTACCCTATTTTGGAATCTTCTCTCATTTTCACACCGAGGCCTCAAGTTTCACCTCTTTCTGCCACTCCACTGTCGCCCACCATTGGGAGGTTCTCCGGTCTCAATACATTTGCAAATCTAAGGCTAGTACATCCTCTCAGCCTCCTCCATCATTGGTGTGCTTCTAAGCTTTGTTTTGTGGTGATTTTTGCCGCACCCTTTGAGTTATCCAACGAGATCATGGATGAAGGTGATTGACGAAGAAAATGAGATCATGGGAAGGTGGTGATAGCCCTTGTATACCCTAGACGGTAGTTGAAGCTCGAGCACGAATGAGGATTGATAACCCTACAATTATGGTCGCAAACCTTCAATGAGCCTTTGTGCTTTGGTTGTAATCTTACCTCCTCATTGTGGTATTTATCCAAAAGGCATCCTTGTTCACTTCTTCAAACTTATTTGGCTCAACCCGTGAAAAAAAACTAAGGTGTAAAACTTCATTAGTTGTACCTCTTCTAGTTCTGATCCCATCACTTAGATCTCCAATGATCAGATTGGTGGGGTGATATCTTGAGTGTCTGATCACCAGATTTCTCTCCAATCCACCAGAAGTCTCGACCACAACAGGTGCATCAATAGGAGGTTGAAGCAGATCTTCTTCTTGAGCTTCATCTTCAACAAAGATTGGATCAGTCTGATTGATTGAGCTGGGGGTATCTGCCTAGACTGATTCCTCCAAACTTAGATCTTGTAGTCTTGCACCTGTAACTTCAATAAACACACTAGATGAGCTGCTATGAATCATGCTCGTTTCATCAAATACAACATTTATAGAATCTTATACCACCAAGATTTTCTTATTAAAAATCTTATATTCCTTACTATGACTACTATACCTATGAAAATACATTCAAAACATTTTCTCCAAACTTTGTACAATGATATTTCCCATTATTAAGTACATAACACTTGCTGCCAAAGATCCTGAAGTAGGACACAATCGGTTTCCTGCCTTTCAGCAGCCCATAGGGAGTCTTATGATGACGCTTGTTGATCAATGCTCTGTATTGCATGTGATAAGTTGTATTGATGGCCTCAGCCCAGAAGTACTCTAGTAGTAAGAAATTAGTCAACATTGTAGTACATGGTTCAATGAGGGTTCTATTACTTCTCTCTGCAACTCCATTTTGTTGTGGAGTATGCGGGTAGGAAAACTCATGAAAGATACCTAGACTTCCACAGAACTCTGTCATGGCACCAGACTCAAATTCTGTTCCATGGTCACTTCTGATTCTGACCACTGGACAGTTTAATTCGTTCTGAATTTGCCTGACAAAGTTAGTGAAGACTTCGAAGGTATCTGACTTGCATTTCAGAAAGAACACCTGAGTAAAATGAGAGTAGTCATCAACAATTACCAGTGTATATGACTTACCTCCTAAGCCATGGACTTGCATTGGACCGAATAAGTCCATATGCAGTAGATACAAGCACCTTGAGGAATCCTTATCAACAATATCATTAAAGGTAGCCCTTGTCTGCTTTCCCATTTGGCATGCGTGACATGGACTCTCTTTAATGCACTTGATAGTAGGAGCATCGCATACCAAGTCTTGAGAAAATAACATATTAATAGTTTTGAAATTTATATGTGTAAGTCTTTTGTGCTATTGGTCGCAAAGGGATGCACTATCTTTTGCAATAAAACATATTGGGGTAGAAGAGTCTAAACAAATAAAATTAAGACAGAAGATATTTCTACTCCGAGTGTCTATTAACACCGTCTCCAAAGTAGAAGACGATTTTATCTGACACTTATCATTGCAGAATTCAACAATAAAGCCTTTGTCACACAATTAAATTATGCTAATCAGATTATGTTCTAATCCTTTAACATAAGCCACATCTGTGAACAAGAATACACTATTAGTAATTATATCATAGCCTTTTGTAATTCGCCGGTCAGAACCACCAAAGATAACCTTTGGACCGTCTTTGACTGGAGCATATTCTAGTATGCTTCTTGTCTCGGTCATGTGCCGAGAGCATCCACTGTCCAAATACCAGATGGGAGTTTTGTTGGTATTTGGACATACCTGCATTTATAGATCACTTAACCTTAGGAACCCAATAAGACTTGGGTCCTTGGTTCCTTGTTAGCATACTACCACTTAGAATATTAACGATGCGAATTGTAACGCCCCAAAACTCAAAAGAGAGACGGACATCGTTTAGAGCCAAGTTTAGTTCCTGGTAAGGGTCACACGGCCTGGGACACGAGCCTGTCCAGGGCCGTGTCGTGCTCGGGTTCGACGAACTTGCCTAATGGCCAACGAAATACACTCGACGAGGCATCAAGACAGTGAACACGGCCTGAGACACGGGCGTGTGCAGGGCCGTGTCCTGCTCGGGTTGTTAGCCGGGCTGTGTCAGGTGAGGAACACGGTCTGGATCAAGGCATGTTCTGGTTGACACGGGTGTGTCAAAATTGACACGGGCATGTCAGGAACCCGTGTCCTTCTCTGTGTGTTTGGCTGGCTGTGTCGGCTATTGAGCACGGCCTGGAACACGGCCGTGTGCATGGCCGTGTCTGGCACACAGCATGTAATACGGGCGTGTCCAGTGACCGTGTCCTGTTCGGGATGCGATGGTTTCAGCGTCGAATGAGGCACACGACCTTGGCCACGGGCGTGCCACAAGCCGTGTTCGGCCCAGTAAAGTTATTTTAAGTGCGAATCGTGCCGTCCGTTTTCTCTTTTTGGGATCCAAGGGACCAGGGCTGTCCTTGCTGAGTTAAAGCCGAGAATAGGGTTTGAAACTCTCATTCCACTTTGAACTTTCTCTTTATAAAGCTTTAGAGAGAGGAGAGAGCAAGAAAGAAGGAGGAGGAGAGATCCGGCCGCCGGTGGATCTTCAGAGCCCCAAATCGCAAGCCAAGTACAGATCTACGGAGGCGAGGCCATTATAGTGCTTTTCATCCGTCTAGATCTTCATGGCGCCAAAGAGAAACCCAAGGATAACGATTCTCCTCTTGGACATGTGAAGTCCTCTTTCTTTCTGTACAGGAAACCCGCTCTCGCGAGTATGCGGTGAGTGTGAGGTGTTCCTTTGGGTGAACATGAATAGTCCCTATTATTTTGCATGTAGAGTCCGGAATCGAAGTACAGACATAGGCATGGTGTGAAAAGCCTACCCGGACAAGTTGGTTTGGATCGGTGATGTTTCATTGCATGAATGGCCCGAGAAGACTCCGCGCCGATGGTTGTTTTTTGGGTTTTCTACGCGGTAGATTGCAACAGGGAATCTTGGGGATTAACTCCAAGGTGCACCCAGAAAACTTGGCAGAAGCATAATTCTGTCATCGTGGTGGCCTGGGAGCCAACTTGCACATAACTGGGTTATGTAATGTGTGCGCTCGATTTGGGTCTCGGGGAAGCTTGACCCATGCATATGGCTTCAATTGGCGTTGCGGTGTGAGCAACGGGTTAGGCAGAACCGTACCTGCTCTATGTCGTTCAGTTAAAGCGACCTAAAGTACGTGGTACTTGCCGTTGGCATAGATGGAGGGTCTTAGGCTTCGGCCGAAAAGACTATAATGCTCGCGAGATTTGCCGTCCAAGGGGTGGTGGTGAGACCGCGGATTTGACCGGGTTCACCGAGAATGTGCCCCTGAGTACACGGGGTGTGTGGCCGTGCATGCCTACGCCTGTGATGAAGTGTAATTTCACTACTGTATGGCTATGCTAATAAAGTGCAGGGAAGGAGCATCGCCGTCCCGAGTTAAGGGGCGTGGTCGTTATAATTTGGTCAGCTTTAGCTGACCATTGCTTTTGTTTGCCACCACTGTGGTGGTTTGTTGCTTGCAGGTGCTGCGGAGCCTATTGGCAAATAGCGGGCTGAAGCCCTGGTTGCTGAGCCATCTCTCGAAGGCCAATGCGAATGTTTACTTGTTATTCTCATGTGTGACCGGCCTGCGTGCCGATGTTTGGAAGACACTGTTTATTTAAGTAAACTCTTGTAAGGCCATAAGGCCAAGTACTTTGTGTATTTTGTACGCTCATTCCTAATTTGGGTATTTAGTGGACATTCATGTTGTTGGCTTGGGTTATTTTCTTTGCAACTCTTAAAATGCTTCCGCTAAAATGTCCTTTGTGTAAGACGTGTGTTATTGTAAGGTTGGTTTCATTTAGTAACCCTTTCGTCTATCCGTAGTATATGGCGTCGGGAGCTGGCCGGACCTACTGCTATATGCCATGTGACGGATAGGGGTGTTACAATTTGGTATCAGACTACAGGTTTCGGTCATGATTAAATGAATTTGTGGGCAAATTCTTTTAAGGGGTGGTGAGCACATGTGTGTGTGTCATCGTTATAACATAAAAGAACCCATGAATGTCCACTTAGGAATGAAAATACACATGTTTGGGGAACCTGCGTGTTTCTATAATTATTTTTTGCAATTTTGGTCGGTCACTTAATGGTGTTTTGTACGACTATAGGTGACCGGGAGTGGTGTAAGACCGTCAGAACGCTCGCTTTCTAAGGAATATAGTGCACCCAATGACGTGCTTGAGACCCCTCCTTCATTTGAAACCATAAGAAGGGTTGTTGGGTACATTGGTCAAATGTACCTGATTTGAAGAAGCCTCACCCAACTCAATGATATACATCATAATGTATTTGATGTATGTTTGAGTTACTTGTGCAGGTTAAGAAAGTACTGGACTGAAGCAAAAAGTTTCTAAGTCCATGTGTCGACACCCAGAGGGAAAGTGTCGACACTTAAGAAAGCTTGTGTCGACACCCAGACAAGCAGTGTCGACACTTGGAGTCATTGTGTCGACACCTGGGATGCAGAGTCGACACCAGACAGAAAGTGTCGACACTTGGAGCTGTGTCGACACTCAGTGAATAAAAGTGCAGACAGAAAGTGTCGACACAAGGAGCTGTGTCGACACCCAGTGAAGCTGTGTCTACACCAGAAAGTGTCGACACTTGGAGCTGTGACGACACTCAGCAAAAGTCTGCAGAGTCTAAGTACAAGTGTCGACACTCAACACAAGAATGTGTCGACACTATGCAGAAGAGTCAGCACTTGAAGTAAGTGTCGACACTCAACACAATGTGTCGACACTCAACAGAAGAGTCAACATTTGAAGTATGTGTCGACACCCAGAACAATGTGTCGACACACAGCTGAAGACTCAACACTTGAAGAAAGTGTCGACACAAGGAGCTGTGTCGACACTTAGCAAAGAAAAGAATTATCAACAAAATATTCTAAGTACAAGTGTCGACACTAAGGGAATGTGTCGACACTCAGCTGAAGTCTCAACAACAAGAAGGTGTGTCGACACAAGGAGCTGTGTCGACACTCAGCAAGATTCAACATAGAAGACTATGTGTCGACACCAAGAAGCAGTGTCGACACTTGACAGATTCAACACAAGAAGATGTGTCGACACAAAGGAGATGTGTCGACACATAGAAGAATTCAGCAAAAGCTAGAAGAACAAGTACTTGTGTCGACACTCAATTTCAGTGTCGACACATGAAGAAGAATCTATGTCGAGACATACAAGGATATGTGTCGACACCTTATAGACTTGTGTCGACACTTACAAAGCATGTGTCGACACTTGATCTATAAGTGTCGACACTTAAAGACAGAAAGTCTCGACACTTACAGACAGTTTGAGATTTTCAAGAAGTGATTGGATGACTTGACAGCTGCCGTTCCAGCCGGTCTACAGCAACTGTCAGAGATGTCAGAAGTCAGTTATGAACCGGTCCAGCCGGTTACCATGAAGAAAGCCTATAAATAGGCACCTACAGTTTACAGAAACTGTTGTTCAAAGTTGTTGAAAGTGGTTAAGAATTGTTGAAGTAATTATAGTGGTACAAAGAGAATCAACACAAGAAGATCTAGCAGTTCAAGTGCAGATCTAAGAAGTTGGAGAGAGAGGGCTCCATCCAAGAAATCAGCCTTTGGAACTAGGCTGAGAAGAAGGATTCAGATTCAGTCTGGATCTTAAGTGGCAGAGGTCAAGGAACAACTGCAGAGGATTCAGTCTTATTCAGTTCTACTCAAGAAGCTTTGAAGAAAGCTAAGTCAGGGTGAATCCAGCTGAGTTCTTCCAAGAACTCATCAAGAATCTCTCAACTCCCCTCCTTTAATTCTGAGTTGTAGAGTTATTATTTGTATTACATTTTTAACTTGTAGGATCCATTGGATCTGAGTGATTGTAAGCCTATATTTATAAAGGCTGAGGGTAGGGCTTGTTAGCCTGAGTGTAGGAGATAGAGATCTCTGAGTGTAGGCCTTATTGGCTGAGTGTAGGCCTTGGTTGGCTGAGTGTAGGCCTTGATTGGCTGAGTGTAGGCTTTGGGATAAAGCTGAGTTGTAAGGCTTTGGGCCTGAGGTGTAGGAACCAATTTGGGTTCTGAGACAGTGCAGGAGTTTGGCCGAATCTAGTACACTGCTAGATAGGCGAAGGGGGAAAGTGGATGTACCCATATCTTGGGGAACCACTATAAATCACTGTGTGCTGTACTGTGCTGAAATTGTTGCTGTGTATGCTGTGTTTGCTGTGATAAACTAGTTAGTTTGCTGTGATATAACTGATTGCTGCCAATAAAGTTAGAAAAGGATTAGGTCACCTATTCACCCCCCCTCTAGGTGTTTAGGTACCATATCTTTCAAGTGGTATCAGAGGCAGGTTCCTCAAAACAAGGACTAACAGTCTGAGGAGATCCTGTTTGGCAGATTCAGTGTAAGGCATTACACAGTTTCAAGAAAATCAAGAAAATCAAGAAACATGGGTTCCTATGAGAATCACAAGGAATTGGGTTCCATGAAATTACCCATATGCAGGAAGGAGATCTTTGGGATCTGGAAAGAAAGGGTAAGGCTATTTATGGAGGCCTCAGACCCTAGAATCTACATCACAGTAAAGGAAGGGCCTTATGTGCCTATGAAGATTTCAGTTCTAGATGCAAACCAGAGAACTCCAAAGGATTTCTCTGAGATGACTAAGGATGAAATTGTCCTGGCCACCATGGACAAGAGGGCACAGAACATAATAGTGAGTGCCATTGATGATGCAACTTTTCAGAACTTAATTCACTGTAAAACAGCAAAAGAGATGTGGGATACTCTCATTGTCTATATGGAAGGTTCTGAAGAAGTTAGGCAAGATAGGAAGTCCTTGCTAAATCAGGAGTATGAAAGCTTTAGGCAAGGAAAGGGTGATAGCATCACTGAGTGCTATAAGAAATTTTACAGAATAGTTAATGAACTCATGTCTTATGGAAGAGAGTTCAGTAACTATGAACTAAATGACAAGTTCTTAAGGTCCCTAACCAAAGATTGGGACACCAAGATCTGTGCCATAAGAGAAATGGCTAAGTTGGGGGAAATTCCTCCCCCTACACTGTTTGGCAAGCTATTGTCTTATGAAATGCAGTTAACAGTGAGAAAAGAGGAGGAGAAATCAACAAGGACTGAGCACAAAGAAAGAACTGTTGCTTTCAAGACAGAAGTTCCCAGAAAGTGCAGGAATAAGTCTTCAACTCCACCTCCAGAGGTAGTTGAATCAGAGTCTGATGAGTCTGTCAGCACAAAGTCTAAGAGCAGTGAAAGTGATGAAGACTTTGCTGCTTTCACTAGACACTTTCAGAAGTTTTTGAAAAAGAAACAGTGGAGGTCAAGGCCTTCTACATCACAAGGAAAGGAAGACTCTTATCAGAAAAAGAGGTCTTCAAAGAATGACAAGAAAAGGACACAATCAAGCAAGGCAACTGGTTCAAAGATTGTTTGCTATTGCTGCAATAGATAGGGCCATGTTATTGCAGATTGTCCAGAGAAGAGAAAGGAATCTGGTGACAGGAAAAAGACTCACTTCAAAGGGAAGAAAGAAAAGTCTTTTGTTGCTAAGAAGGAGAAGACTCTATCAGATATCTCTTCTTCAGAAACTGAGTCTGAGGCTGAAGCCTACATAGGGCTGTTTGCTGAAGAAGAAGAAGAGGAAGAATTCATGCAGATCTTGGAGTCAATTTATGAACAAGAAGACAGTCATTGCCAAGGGCTAATGGCTTTGACAGACAGTGCCAAAATCCTGGAGCAGCCAGGACCCAGTCAGGTACAAGGTTCAATGTTCAAGTTCAGTTTCTTGTTCTAGTTCAGATTCAGATTCTTCTTCATCAAGTGATGAGAATGTATCTGAGTCTGAGGAAGATATTCATCAGCTTATAGATGAATATAAGGTACTGTTGCAAGCCTACAAGAAAAGCAAGACCCTAGCCAAAAGTCAGGCAAAGGAAATTGCTGATCTTAAAGCTGCTGCAACAGATTTTGAGAAGCAATTTGATCAAAAACTGAATGAGGTAGCCAGGCTGAAACACATTACTGTGATTCAGATGGGAACTATCACTTTTAAGAATGATCAAATTAAGTGTCTGGAGAACAATCTTCAGAAGGAGAAGGACTTGGTTGCTAGGTTTTCTAAACCTAAGTCAGTGTTACCCATAATTGATGAATTTGTTCATCACAAGGGTAAAGCTGGACTGGGCTTTGTTAGACCTGCAGGGACTGAGCAGTCCAAGTATAAGTCCAAGGGCAAAGCCCCAACATTCAACAAGCCTGCTGTAGTCAAGACAGCCAAGGCAGTACCTAAGCAAAGGTACAATAAATTTGAATGTTGGTGCTGTGGCAAAGTTGGCCATTTTGCAGTAGACTGTTGGCACAATGTGAGTGCCAAAGTGAGTTCCAAACTACCTGTTGGAAAGCCAGTAGGTAGGTTTGTCAAATTGCAAACTAACAATCACCAAGGACCCAAGAATACTTTGGGTTCTAAGGTTCATTAATTTGTTTTGCAGGTGAGTCCAAGTGGCCATACCCCTACATGGTACTTGGACAGTGGATGTTCCAGACATATGACTGGAACTAGGGGACTACTGAAGGACTACATTCCAATCAAAAATGGTCCTAAAGTGACCTTTGGTGGTTCTGAAAAAGGAATCATCAAAGGGTTTGGTAACATTTCTTCAAACTTAGTTACCATTACTCAAGTGGCTTATGTTAAAGGGTTGAAACACAACCTAATAAGTATAAGTCAATTAAGTGATGTAGGGTATGACATCTCATTTGTTAAAAATGGTTGTCATATCAAGAGGTCAAGTGATCAAGAGATCATTTTGACAGGTTATAGGAAGAGGAATGTCTACTGCCTAGACATTATGATTGAGAACAATGGTTCTCCAGTTTGTCTTGTAGCTGATGAGACAGTCTCTCATTGTGTCAAATGGCACAAGAGGCTAGCCCATCTTAACTACAAGACTATTAGCAAACTCTTTAGCAAAGAGTTAGTGAGGAATGGTCCTCAAGTTAAGTGTGTTAAAGATGGCATTTGCTCAGCTTGTCAGAAGGGCAAGCAGACTAAATCCACCTTTAGAAGCATAGATAACAAAGATGCTGTGAGGTGTTTGTACCTCTTGCATTTGGATCTCTTTGGTCCAATGCCAGTTCACAGCTTAGGTAGGAAGGTCTATACCCTTGTAGTTGTAGATGACTACTCAAGGTTTTCCTGGGTGTTCTTCTTAAGACAGAAATCTGAAACACCTAGTGTCTTCTACAGCTTTGTCAAGCAAATTCAGAATGAACTAAATAGTACTGTGGTCAGAATTAGAAGTGACCATGGTACTGAATTTCAGTCTGATAGCATGACAAAACTGTGTGAAGACTTTGGGATATTTCAAGAATTCTCTTCACCTAGAACACCTCAGCAAAATGGCATTGCTGAAAGGAAAAATAGGACCTTGATAGAGGCTGGTAGAACCCTACTAAGTGATACATCACTGCCAGAGTATTTCTGGGCTGAAGCAGTTAACACTGCATGCCATGTTATAAATAGGGCTACCATCACTAAAGGGCTAAACAAGACCCCCTATGAAGTTGTGAAAGGCAGGAAACCAAACCTATCCTACTTCAGGATCTTTGGTTGCAAATGCTTCATACTTAACAATGGGAAGTCTTACTTAACTAAGTTTGCTGCCAAGTCCCAAGAGGGAATTTTTGTTGGGTACAGCAATAATAGTAAGGCTTATAGAGTCTACAACTTGACTACACAAGTTGTAGAAGAATCAGTGCATGTAGTTTTTGATGAGACTAAACTTATTAATAATGAGTTGTCTAGCAATGTATGCAGCCCCACAGGTTTGACAAAGACAATGGACAAGCTTACTATAGAAGAGGTGCCTGCTGCAAGACAGCAAGGAGAGGAGAGTAGCTGCTGTCCAGAGGGAGAACTACATGTGCCAATTGCTGAAGAAATCCAAGGAATACAGCATGATACAGATGCTGAAGTGGTTCAACCTGAAGTGAGGATGCCTCCAGCCCATAGGCATCTTAGAGATCATCCAATAGAGCTGATTATTGGAGATCCAAGACAAGGAGTTCAAACTACGAGCAGAAATCAGGATGCTGCAATCTATTCCAGCTTTCTGTCACAAGTTGAACCTAAGAAATTTGAAGAAGCAATACAAGATCCACTATGGACTGAAGCAATGCAAGAAGAGCTTAATCAGTTCAAGAGGTGCAAGGTCTGGGAATTGGTTCCTAAACCTAAAGACCACAATGTAATAGAAGTTAAGTGGATCTACAGGAATAAGATGGATGAATAAGGGGTCATCATTAAGAATAAAGCTAGACTGGTTGCTAAAGGATATAGGCAAGAAGAAGGTATTGACTTTGATCAAACCTTTGCTCCAGTAGCCAGACTGGAAGCCATAAGGATGTTCTTGGCCTATGCAACCTATCAAGGATTCAAGGTATACCAAATGGATGTCAAGTCAGCATTCCTAAATGGTAATTTGAAAGAAGAAGTCTATGTGGAGCAGCCTTCAGGTTTTGTTGATCCAACTCTACCTCATTATGTCTATAGACTTAGGAAAGCTTTATATGGGTTAAAGCAAGCCCCTAGGCCTTGGTATGAAACCCTATCTAGTTTCCTCATTGAGAACAAGTTCTCAAGGGGGAAAATAGATAAGACTCTATTCCTTAGGGAATCTAGAGGCAAAGTCATACTAGTCCAAATATATGTAGATGACATTATATTTGGGTCTACTGAAAGCAGCCTTTGCAAAAAGTTTGCAAAACGTATGCAAGGTCAGTTTGAAATGAGTAGTATGGGAGAGCTGAAGTTTTTCTTGGGTCTCCAAGTTAAACAGACTGAGAGTGGTTTGTCCATTTGTCAGTCAAAGTTCACCCTAGAACTCATAAGGAAGTATGGTATGGATTCATCCAGCACCATGAAGACTCCTATGGGGTCAAGTATGTCTCTTAGCAAGGATGATGCAGGGAAACCTGTAGATGAAACCTTGTATAGAGGGATAGTTGGCTCCCTATTATACTTGACTGCTAGTAGACCAGATATCATGTATGCTACATGTGTTTGTGCAAGGTATCAAGCCTGCCCTAAAGAGTCTCACTTGACTGCAGTCAAGAGAATTTTGAGATATCTAAAGGGCACTCCCTATCTAGGCCTCTGGTACCCTAGGAATGGAGACTTTGATCTAACAGGTTATTCAGATGCAGACTTTGCAGGATGCAAAGAGGATAGAAAGAGTACTACTGGAACCTGTCAATTCCTAGGTGGGAGACTAATTTCATGGAGCAGCAAAAAGCAGACTAGTGTGGCTATCTCCACAGCTGAGTCAGAGTATGTGGCTGCAGGAAGTTGCTGTGCTCAACTTCTGTAGATTCAACATCAGCTAGAGGACTATGGATTTCAGGTAAGTAGAACTCCACTTTACTGTGATTCTACAAGTGCTATTTCAATAGCTAATAATCCTGTATCTCATAGTAGAACAAAACATATTGAGATTAAATATCACTTTCTTAGAGAACATGTAGAAAGAGAAGATATTTCACTTGAATATGTTAAAACAGATGAACAAGTAGCTGATATGTTTACTAAGCCACTAGAAGAAGCTAAGTTCAATAGATTCAAAATTGAACTAGGAATAATAAACTTAGAGTAAGTTTACAGATTTGAAAATGACTAAGTAAAAAGGTGTCGACACATAGACAAGTCTATGTCGACACAGAATAGTGGTGTCGACACTTCAGGAAAAAGGTGTCGACACATCTAGGAATGTGGTGTCGACACTTCAGAATGTTAGTGTCGACACATGTCAAGTAAGTGTCGACACATCCTATGTGGTGTCGACACTTAAGTTTTACTCAGATTTTTTCTAAGTAAACTCTCGACAATGTGTCGAGTTGTGTTGTGTCGACACATAACCAAGTGTCGACACATAAAATCTGTTGACTAAACTTGTGTCGACACATGTGTGTCGAGACATTATAAGTCAGTGTCGACACTTATTGCCAGTGTCGACACATCCTAAGATAGCTGTCCCGCCTGTTCATCTTCAAAATTAGACAGGTATAAATAGGGTTCTGTCTTTGTTTGTCGACACGCTTTCAAAGTTTCGAGCCAAAACTCCTGTGTCGACATCTCTCTTTTCTAAAGACTAATTCTCCAAACCCTAATGACTCCTAAGCTTGAGGAGAACGTTAACGAGGGCTATGAGCTAGTGCGCGACGCGTTCGATGAAGCTGATCAAGAAATCAAGTCAGTGGTAACCCTAGTCGCCAATTCTGGACTAGAATACATGGTTTCAGAACCAACAAAGATTTGGAAGAAGGAAGTTCTTGAATTCCTTAATGGAGCTACTGTAGATGACTCTGGATATAGAATCAAATCCAGAGTTCATGGATCTAAAGTCAAGATTTCACCAAAAAGTCTGAGGAAGGTACTCCAGCTACCTAAAACACAAGATGAAGAAGAAGTAACTGCATCCAAGACCAGGGAAGCCCTTACCTGGTGTGGACTTGATCCAAAGATGAAGATAGGATCTGTCTTTAATAGGAAAGGCATGAAAAGTCAAGGAAAATTCATGTCTGAGATTGTGGGCAAGGTTATTCTCAGTAAGCCTGGAGGGCATGACAGGGTGTCTGCCTCTATGTTTGGAATTATGACTAGAATCATATTCACTCTGAAAACAGACTGGTCAATAGTGGTTTTTGACAAGATCAAGGAGAGCTTGAAGAAGCCCAATCTGGGCAGAATTATAAGTCTCTACCTAGCTGGTACAATACCAGAGGTAATGAGCAATGCTGCTGGAAGAAAGATCAACCACATGAGGAAGATGGATCAACGGATATTTTCCAGATGGGACAGGGTGTTGTCCAAGGAAATACCAACCCCAGAAAAGACAGTTGCTGAGAAGGAGATTCCTCCAAAGAAGAAGAGAAAGACTGTACAAGTGGTACAAGAGTCCACTAGTGATTCTGATAGTGAAGAACAGGTTGTCTTCACTCCTGATGCTCAAGAGGAAGTGGCTGCAGAGAAGACCCCTGCTGCTCAAGATGTAGCTGAGATCCAGGGGGAGCTGCCTCAAGCTAGCCCCATCCATAGGGATCACAGCCAGGGGGAGCTTCCAGTAGTAGAAGAACCATCTACTCTGGACAGTGAGCAAGCCACCATCTTCATCCAAGAGGTACTCACTGACCTAAAAACTTTAGAATATCTTATAGAAGATGCTGATTTGTCTGATGTTCCTCAGCAAACTCAGCTGCCTAGCCAAGAACCAGATGTTGTTATCCAAGACACATCTGTTGTACTAGAAGTGGTTCCTGATCAAGTAGTTGAAGAACCAAGAACTTCTCCAGCTCCTTCATCACAAGAATTCACAATGGAAGACTTGTTTCTAAATCTGGATCAAGCAGATTTTGACAAAGAAATTGATGCTGCTGAAGAAGAGACTGCTACTGCTGAGGGGGAGCAAGTACAAGATCTGGAAGAGCCTATCAGGCTGGAAACTGAGCAAGCACCTGATATGCAAACTGAGAAGCCTCAAATCCCTAAGGAAAGGGTTGAAATAGCCAGCACTTCAGAATCTGAAGAAGATGAGGCTGCAAAGGCTAAGAAGAAGAAACTTTATGTCTTCAAGAGGAGAAGTCAGAGTTATAAGAAAGCCTTGCAATCCATTGCCCCACAGCCTATAGTCTAACAAGCTCCAACTGTTGACTATAATGCTTTACTGATTGCACTGCAGATAAAAATGGATGAACAAAGGAAAGCCATAGAGGCTTATGTAGATGAAGGACAGAAGTCATTACAGTTTGATCTTGCTCAAGATATAAAGTCAATAAGGTTTGAGATGAACCAGAACAAGAAGGAGATGACTGACTGCTTCCACAAGGGTGGCAATGCAGTGGTGTATCTGGCTACACACCAAGAGAAGATCAAAGCACAGGTAGATGATATAGCATTGAAGCAAGGGTATGTACTGGAAAATCAGTTAAGGATGAATGACAACTTGACTGCATCACACAATGCTATAGTCACTGAATTGAAGAATAAGACTGCTGAACCTTCAACATCTACTGCTGCTGCTAAAGCTGAATTTGATAAAGTATTCCAGGAAGAACTTACTGCTGTTATGTCTGCTATTAAAGATTCCCAGAAAGTCATCTCTGAACAACTTACAAAGCTGAAACCATTCTTTAAAGAGGGAATCAGGTATTTGGATAGTCAAATAAGATTTCAAAAGGATGATGTCAGAGACCATATGGCCAGAGAAGTCATAAAGGGGGAGAGAGTATTAGTCAAAGCTAGCTCTGACCATGCCAAATGGATATCCAACTCCATCAGAGCTACACTGGGCTATCCTCCACTCTGTGATGATGATAATGTTGCTGAATCAGGGATTCAAACTGCATATCTTGGAGGTGAGCAACCAGAGGTAGCTCAAGTCATTTATCCACCTCTAGATTTTGAAATGATTCAAGCAGATGTCCAGACAATGTATAGCCCAACTAAAGGGAAGCCTAATGTTATTCTGGATAAAGTGGTTCAGCCTATTTCTGCAGCTATGCAAGAGGCATTAGAAAAAGAAGAAGAGGCAAGGTTGTCAAAGAAGAGGTTTAGGGAACAAGCAGAACAAAGGCCAGATTTTGAACAGTGGAGCCCTACCTCTAGAAATATAATTTTAACTGCCTGGAAAGCTGCCAAGGACAATGCTCATGAAAGGAACAAGTGGTTCTCAGAAGCAGAATGGAGGAAACATGAAATAAGACAGGAGGCCATTGTTCAATATAGAAGAAAGGCAAAGATGGGAAAGCTACCTCCTACTGCAGTGGAGCCTAGCAAGTACTTCCCCAAGCCATACCACTATTTTGAAAGGCAGAAAATCAAAGCAGAAGAGCTGAAGAAGAAGGACTTAAAAGGCAAGAAGCCTGCTGTTGCTGAAACTGCTGAAGCCACTGTCAAAGCTCAAGTCTAATCTGGCAAAGGCATTGTTATCAAAGAACCAGACCAGAAATAGATTAGGAATTGACTTGAAGATTGTTATAATCTTTTGAATGAAATACATTTTTATAAACCATTGAAGATGTATTAGAAAAATGTTAGAACAATATATGATAAATATATTTCATGATTGTTCTGAGAATATGACTATTTCTTGTTTGTTCTGCAAAGTTGAATGTGTATACATGTGTGAAATATTACATGTTTATGTTTACCCTGCTGTTTATAATCTGCTTTACATCATTTTGTAATTTTAATTATGAATGGTGTATATCATTGACTAAGGGTTATGACTTCTCCAAATAGGGGGAGATTGTTGGGTACATTGGTCAAATGTACCTGATTTGAAGAAGCCTCACCCAACTCAATGATATACATCATAATGTATTTGATGTATGTTTGAGTTACTTGTGCAGGTTAAGAAAGTACTGGACTGAAGCAAAAAGTTTCTAAGTCCATGTGTCGACACCCAGAGGGAAAGTGTCGACACTTAAGAAAGCTTGTGTCGACACCCAGACAAGCAGTGTCGACACTTGGAGTCATTGTGTCGACACCTGGGATGCAGAGTCGACACCAGACAGAAAGTGTCGACACTTGGAGCTGTGTCGACACTCAGTGAAGAAAAGTGCAGACAGAAAGTGTCGACACAAGGAGCTGTGTCGACACCCAGTGAAGCTGTGTCTACACCAGAAAGTGTCGACACTTGGAGCTGTGACGACACTCAGCAAAAGTCTGCAGAGTCTAAGTACAAGTGTCGACACTCAACACAAGAAGTTGTGTCGACACTATGCAGAAGAGTCAGCACTTGAAGTAAGTGTCGACACTCAACACAATGTGTCGACACTCAACAGAAGAGTCAACATTTGAAGTATGTGTCGACACCCAGAACAATGTGTCGACACACAGCTGAAGACTCAACACTTGAAGAAAGTGTCGACACAAGGAGCTGTGTCGACACTTAGCAAAGAAAAGAATTATCAACAAAATATTCTAAGTACAAGTGTCGACACTAAGGGAATGTGTCGACACTCAGCTGAAGTCTCAACAACAAGAAGGTGTGTCGACACAAGGAGCTGTGTCGACACTCAGCAAGATTCAACATAGAAGACTATGTGTCGACACCAAGAAGCAGTGTCGACACTTGACAGATTCAACACAAGAAGATGTGTCGACACAAAGGAGATGTGTCGACACATAGAAGAATTCAGCAAAAGCTAGAAGAACAAGTACTTGTGTCGACACTCAATTTCAGTGTCGACACATGAAGAAGAATCTGTGTCGAGACATACAAGGATATGTGTCGACACCTTGTAGACTTGTGTCGACACTTACAAAGCATGTGTCGACACTTGGTCTATAAGTGTCGACACTTAAAGACAGAAAGTCTCGACACTTACAGACAGTTAGAGATTTTCAAGAAGTGACTGGATGACTTGACAGCTGCCGTTCCAGCCGGTCTACAACAACTGTCAGAGATGTCAGAAGTCAGTTATGAACCGGTCCAGCCGGTTACCATGAAGAAAGCCTATAAATAGGCACCTACAGTTTACAGAAACTGTTGTTCAAAGTTGTTGAAAGTGGTTAAGAATTGTTGAAGTAATTATAGTGGTACAAAGAGAATCAACACAAGAAGATCTAGCAGTTCAAGTGCAGATCTAAGAAGTTGGAGAGAGATGGCTCCATCCAAGAAATCAGCCTTTGGAACTAGGCTGAGAAGAAGGATTCAGATTCAGTCTGGATCTTAAGTGGCAGAGGTCAAGGAACAACTGCAGAGGATTCAGTCTTATTTAGTTCTACTCAAGAAGCTTTGAAGAAAGCTAAGTCAGGGTGAATCCAGCAGAGTTCTTCCAAGAACTCATCAAGAATCTCTCAACTCCCCTCCTTTAATTCTGAGTTGTAGAGTTATTATTTGTATTACATTTTTAACTTGTAGGATCCATTGGATCTGAGTGATTGTAAGCCTATATTTATAAAGGCTGAGGGTAGGGCTTGTTAGCCTGAGTGTAGGAGATAGAGATCTCTGAGTGTAGGCCTTGTTGGCTGAGTGTAGGCCTTGGTTGGCTGAGTGTAGGCCTTGATTGGCTGAGTGTAGGCTTTGGGATAAAGCTAAGTTGTAAGGCTTTGGGCCTGAGGTGTAGGAACCAATTTGGGTTCTGAGACAGCGCAGGAGTTTGGCCGAATCTAGTACACTGCTAGATAGGCGAAGTGGGAAAGTGGATGTACCCATATCTTGGGGAACCACTATAAATCACTGTGTGTTGTACTGTGCTGAAATTGTTGCTGTGTATGCTGTGTTTGCTGTGATAAACTAGTTAGTTTACTGTGATATAACTGATTGCTGCCAATAAAGTTAGAAAAGGATTAGGTCACCTATTCACCCCCCCTCTAGGTGTTTAGGTACCATATCTTTCAAGGGTAGTTGAAGCGGTGTTCACTATGACTAATGCACAACATGGAAGGAATGCGCAACCATTTGTACCTGAGGTGGCTTCAACGCCGGGCGGTGTGATGGAGCAAATGACATTTAGAAGACCATCAGGTCAGCAGTTGAACATGCTTTTAGTGCAGGGAGCGAACTCAGTTGACGAATATTTACAGGTGTTTCTTATGATAAGGCGCTACCCAGGCTTTGAGTTGGAGAATGAGCAGTCTATAGTTGACAGATTTTATAATGGTCTGCGTGGCAAGTTGCGAATTCTACTGCTAGGACCAAAATTATTGGGATTTCGAGCCTCGGTGGAGTCGGCTAGATCTTTGGAAGTAGATTTGGGGAAAACTCACCAGATGCCAGTGAGTAGGGTATCGAACTCTACAAGTCCTATAAGAGCTGCATACCGCAGAACGTGGAAAAAGAGAGTCAAAGAGAAGAAGGACTCTAGTGCTAAGAAGATAGAGTTCAAAGTGCCAACTATCTCAAAGTCCGGGTATCGTAGGTTCTATAAGAAGGCTAGGACTTCGGGTCCAGCCCCTTATTCTGGTGCTTCGGGGGAAACTACAGGCCGAACCCCGGGCGCATGCTATAATTGTGGGAAGCCAGGGCATTTTGCCCGTGATTGTTGGAGCAGACACTCAAAGTCTGAGAGGAAGCTTAGAGAGTACAGCCTGGGCCAGCATGAGGACAGGAAGCATGCTGACGTGGTGACATGTACAGTTTAAATTTATAGCATTTTAGCTTTAAATACTTGTTGCCCTTGCGCATGTTAGCTTAGGACTGCTTGTGCTAGGCTTTGTTTTGATTTTTGATTATCTGGCGAGAGCACCGTTCGATTCGGGAGCTTCACATTCCTTTTTGTCCGAAGGATTTGTATCGCACATCAGAGTACTTTCTTCGATGGCAAAGGAAAAATTGGATGTGTTGTTGCCTAATGGATGCTCAATGCCCGCAAATAGGGTTTGTTGTGTTTAGATATGGATTGGGAGTCAAGAGTTTGACTTGCAAGCGTCGTTACTGTCGATAGTGGAGTTCGACGTGATATTTGGTATGGAATGGCTCTCGGCGCAGCAAGCATACATTGATTGCAACCACAAGGAGGTCAAATTGGGAACTGGTAGTGAGACGACATTTGTGGGCTTGAAAGGGTCGAGCAAGACTTTGATCTCTACTCTTCAGGTGGTTAAGGTGATTCGTACTGGTGTAGAGCTGTTCTTCACGCTAGTGGAGGCTTCGAACCCTAAGCCTACTTTGGACAGCATCCCAGTGGTATCTGAGTACCCTGACTTGTTCCGTGACGATCTCCCTAGAGCCCCACCTCGGCGGGAGATTGACTTCACTATTGAGCTGGTGCTAGGTGCTAAACCCGTGTCACCCTCTCCATATCGGTTAGCGCCTAAGGAGATGGTGGAACTGAAGGTTAAACTTGAAGAGCTGTTGGAGCAGGGTTATGTGCGTCCAAGTTCATCGCCTTGGAGCGCACTGGTCTTATTGGTAAGAAGAAGTACAGAAGTTTGCGACTCTGTATCGATTATCGAGAGCTGAATAAGTTAACAGAGAAGAACAAGTACCCGATCCCAAGGATTGATGATCTGTTCGATCAGTTAGTCAGGTCATCAGCGTACTCGAAATTGGATCTTAAATCTAGATATTATCAGCTGAGGATAAGAGAAAGTGATATCCCCAAGACAGCTTTCAGTACGCGGTATGGGCATTATGAGTTTACCGTCATGCCGTTTGGGCTGACGAATGCGCCATCCGTATTTATGGATTTGATGAACAAGACGTTCAGGGAGTACTTGGACAAGTTCATGATAGTCTTTATCGACGACATATTGGTGTACTCGCAGAACGAGGATGATCATTTCAAGCATCTGCATATGGTGTGGAGACATTAAGGAGGAATCAACTCTATTCCAAGTTCTCCAAATGCGAGTTTTGGTTGTCCTTAGTAGCGTTCCTTGGTCATATAGTTAGTGGAGAGGGAATTGCAATGGATCCGGCTAAGATAGTTGCTATACGAGAGTGGCCTGTGTTGTCTTCAGTGGCGGAAGTCCGGAGTTTCCTAGGACTTGCCGGCTACTACAGGCGCTTCGTAGAGAACTTCTCGCGGATAGCGTTACCACTCATGACTTTGACGAGGAAAGATCAAAAGTTTGTGTGGTCGCCGCGCGCAAACTTTCGAAGAACTGAAAAGTCGGTTGACCACGACACCTATTCTATGTTTGCCGGTTGGGACCAAAGGTTTTGAGATCTATAGTGATGCTTCGGGCAGTTGGTTGGATTGTGTCCTACTGCAGCATGAGAGAACAATAGCTTATGGCTTGTGCCAGCTGAAGGTGAATGAGAGGAATTATCAGGTCCATGACTTGGAGTTAGCGGCCGTAATATTTGTTCTGAAGATGTGGAGGCATTACCTGTATGGTGTGAAGTTTGATATCTATACCGATCACAAGAGCCTGAAGTACTTGTTGGATCAAAAGGATCTAAACATGCGGCAGCGCAGATGGATGGAGTTCTTGGGGGACTACACATTCAAGATTCATTATGTGCTTGGGAAAGACAATGCAGTTGTGGATACGTTTAGTCGCAGGGCCTCTGCGCGGGCCAACTGGTTGTCGGTTCATGACGAGCATTTGATTCGAGAGTTGGAGGCATTAAAGATCTCTTGTGTTGACGTGCATACTAGTGCCGAAGCGCAATTGAACTGGATAGAAGTTCAGTATGACCTGGATGATCGGATTCAGCAGGCTCTGGATTTGGATAGCAACATGAAGCAAATCGTGGATGAGGCTTTAGATTGGTCAAATTCCCAATTTGATGTTGTTGATGGATTGTTATAGAAGGACAGTCGTCTGTGCGTCCCAAATGTGGATAATATGCGGGCAGAATTGATGTACGAGGCTCATTATACCAAGTACTCGATTCACCTAGGGAGCACGAAGATATACCGTGATATGAAGAAGTTGTTCTAGTGGTCAGGACTTAAGAAGGACGTGGCACTTTATGTGGAGAAGTGTCAAACGTGCGCCTTAGTGAAGGCGGAGTGCCAGAAGCCTGGAGGTTTCTTGAAATCCTTGCCTATACCGGAGTGGAAGTTCGACGATATTTCAATAGATTTTATGCATGGGTTGCCAAGGTCGCAGAAGGTAAACGATGCCATCTGGGTGATTATAGATCGATTGACGAAAGTGTTGCACTTCATTCCGAATAGGAAGGATGATTCGGTGGATAAACTGGCAAAATTCTATGTGGATAACATTATTCGACTACACAGTGTACCCCGCAATATCGTGAGTGATCGAGATGGGCAGTTCACGTCTAATAACTGGAGGTTGGTGCAACAAATGTTAGGAACCAAGCTGAGTTTCAGCACGACCTTTCATCCGCAGACGAATGGTCAGACCGAGAGAGTCAACAGGATGATGGAAGACATGCTTCGCATGTGCATCTAGGATTTCGAGAAATAGTGGGAAGATCACCTGTACTTGGTGGAATTTACTTATAACAACAGCTACCAAGCAAGTATTCAAATGAGACCCTTCGAGGCCCTTTATGGTAGGAGATGTCGCACGCCGTTGTCATGGTTGGAAACGGGTGAGTCAAAGTTGTACAAGCGGCAAGAAGTGGAAGATGCAACTTCGTTGGAACGAACAATACGAGAACGATTTCTAATCGCTCAGGACCGACAAGCTAAATACTATAATGCCAAGCATAGGAACGTTGAGTTCGCTGTTGGCGACTGGGTATATTTGAATAATAAGCCGTTCAAGGGCATCTCACGGGTACGCCTCTTGAAGAAGCTAAGCCCGAGGTACCTTGGACCGTTTGCGGTTCTCGAGCGAATTTGCGAAGCAGCATATCGATTAAAGCTATCAGTGTAACTGAGTGGTCTACACGACAAATTCCACATATCGGTGTTGCGGAATGCGGTGCAAGAGCCTTCACAAGTGATTGCGGTCAATCAAGTATCGGTTGATAATGGGTTGACGATGAAGGTCAAGCCCGTTCGCATTGAGGACTCGGAAGTCAAGCGATTGCATAACAAAGACATCAGGATGGTCAAGGTCTGTTGGGACAACTACGGTCGGGAGGAGCTCTCGTGGGAGCGAGAGCAGACCATGCTTGAGGAGTACCCAGAGTTATTCCACTCAGGTACCGTTTAAGTTTTGTGTATCTCTTCCTTTCTGTAATTTCAGGACGAAATTCTTTTTAGAGGGAGAGAACTGTAACGCCCCGAAACTCAAAAGAGGGACGGTCAGCGTTTAGAGCCAAGTTTGGTGTCTAGTAAGGGACACATAGCCTGGGACACGGGCGTGTCCAGGGCCATGCCGTACTCGGGTTTAACGAACTTGCCGAGTGGTTAACAAAATGCACTCGACGAGGTGTCGAGACAGTGAACACGGCCTGAGACACGGACGTGTCCAAGGCCGTATCCTGCTCGGGTTGTTAGCTGGACTGTGTCGGGTGAGGAACACAGTTTGGATCAAGGCGTGTTCTGGTTGACACGGGCATGTCAAAATTGACACGGGTGTGTCAAGAACCCGTGTCCTTCTCTTTGTGTTTGGTCGGCTGTGTCGGCTATTGAGCACGGCCTGGAACACGGCCATGTGCGTGGCCGTGTCTTGCACACGACATGTGACACGGGCGTGTCCAGTGGCCGTGTCCTGTTCGGGATGCGACAGTTTCAGCGTCGAATGAGGCACATGGCCTTGAACACGGGCATGTCACAAGCCGTGTTCGGCCCAGTAATGTTATTTTAAGTGCGAATCATGGCCGTCTGTTTCCTCTGTAATGCCGCGAAACTCAAAAGAGTGACGGGTGGCGTTCTGAGCGAGTCTGAGACTTGGTAGAGGTCATACGGCTTGGGATACGGGCGTACCCTGTGTCCCAGGGCCGTGTCGTGTTCGGTTTCGACGAGCTACTCGAGTGGTTGTCGAAAGACACTCGAGACAACGAACACGGCCTGAGACACGGGCGTGTCCAGGGTCGTGTCGTGCTCGGGTTTGATGATCGTCTCGAGTGTTCGACGAAAGGTACTCGAGATAGCGAACACGGCCGGAGACACGGCCGTGTCCCAGGCCGTGTGTAACGCCCCGAAACTCAAAGGAGCGAAGGGGGGACGTTTTGGACCAGTTTGGGTTCTGGCTGCAGGCACACGGCCTGGGACACGGGCGTGTCCCAGGGCGTGTCAAGCCTGTGTCGACACTAAGACGGGAAGTCGAAACTTTGGTCTCGACATTGTGTCGAGACTGGGCACACGGCCTGCGACACGGGCGTGTCGCAGGGCATGTCGACCCGTGTCGACGATCGTCCCGGGGAGTCGACGAGATTTGCTCGACGTTGTGCCGAGACAAGGCACACGACCTACGACACGGGCGTGTCCAAGGCCATGTCATCAGGTCGACGATCTTCACTCGACGAAGTGTCGAGTGTCGAGACCGTGTACACGGCTTGGGGTCCAGGCATGTTGAGGTGACACGGGTAGGGACACGGGCGTGTCCTAGAACCCGTGCAGTGCTCGGGTTGATTTTGGGGAAAAATCATGGGGTACACGGCCGGACACACGGCCGTGTGAGGTGGAACACGGGCGTGTCAGCTCGAACACGGGCGTGTTCGATACCCGTGTGAGGATCCAGGCGAGCCGATTTTGACGGCGAATGCGGCACACGGCCCTGGACACGGGCGTGTGCCAGGCCGTGTTCGTTCTAGATTGGGCATTTCAGCCCCGAATCGAAGCCGTTCATTTCTTTAACTGAAGATCCAACGGCTGGGGGTTGTTCCTGAAGGGATATACCCGTGAATGGACTTGGAAAACCCTTACTTTTCATAACTTCTCATCTTTCTAAAACCTTAGAGAGAGAGGAGAGCCAAGGGAGGAAGAAGGAGCTAGATCCCGCCATTGGAGGAGCTTCAGAGCTCCGAATCGCGAGCCGACTCCGGATCCACGGAGGCAACGCTAGTGCGGTGGTTTTCATCTGATTACTTTTCCATGGCGCCAAAGAGGAACGCAAGGGTAACGATCCTCATCTTGAGCATGAGTATCTCTCTTTCTTAGCATAGGAAGCCCGCTCTCGCGAGTTTGCGGAGAGTTGGAGTCGTTCCTTCGGGTAGATATGTGAAGTCCCCGTTGTTTAGAGTTCGTAAGCGAGAACGGACATAGACATGATGTGTGAAGCCTACCCGGACATATTGGTCTGGATCGGTGATGTTGCATTGCATAATGCCGGAGAAGACTCCGTGCTATTGATTGTTTTTCGGGTTTTCTACGCGGTAGATTGCAGCAGGGAGCCTTGGGGACTAACCCAAAGGTGCACCCGGAAAACTGGGCGGATACGAGATCTTGCCAACTTGGTGGCCTGAGAGCCAACTTGAACATAACCGGGTTATGTGAGTTGTGATGGTAATGGGACTCGGCGAAAGTTTGACCCGCGCAAATGGCTTAAATTGTCGTTGCGACGTGAGCACGGGTTAGATGGAACCGTACCCATATCTATGTCGTTCGGGTTAAAGAGACCTAAGGTTACGTGGCACTTGCCGTTGGCATAGATGAGAGTCTTCGGCGGTCAATGGCTTAAATTGACGTGACCCATGCCGGGAAGACAAATTGCTCATAGGTTTGGCCGTCCAAGAGGCGGTGGTGAGTCCGGAATGTCTATGTCTTTAATTGACGTGACATCGACCAGTTCACCGAGAATGTGCCCTGAGAGCACGGGGCGTGTGGCCGTGCGAGCCAACGTCTGTGATGAATTGGCTATTGATATAAATTGCTCGCTTATGCTAATGAAATGCAGGGAAGGAGCATCGCCGCCCCGAGTTGGGGGCGGGATCGTTATAATTTGGTTAGCATTGCTGACCGTTGCCTTGTTTTGCCACCGTGCGGTGGTTTGTTGCTTGCAGGTGCAGTTGGACCAAGCGGTCAATAGCGGGCTAAAGCCCTTTTTGCGAAGCCGGCCCTCGAAGGCCCAAATGGAACTGTTTACTGTTTTATTCATGTGTGACCGGCTTGCGTGCCGTGGTTTGTAAAACATGTAATTGGAAGTGAAATAGTTTGTAAGGCCTTAAGGCTTATTTTGAGTATTTTGTATAACATTCCTATTCTGTACTAGTGGACATTCATGCTCAAATGCTGGGTTCTTTATTGCAACTTTTATAAACTGCTTCCGCTAGAATGCTCTGTGTAGGACGTTGAGATTGGTTGGATGGTTTCCATAAGTAACCACCCGGTCTGTCTGTGGCATACGGCGTCGGGCCCCGGCCGGACCTATTGCTATATGCTATGTGACGGATAGGGGGTGTTACAATTTGGTATCAGACTGCTGGTTTTGGTCGGGCTTAAAGTGAATTCGTGGACGAATTCTTTTTAAGGGGTGGTGAGCACATTGTGTGCGCCATCGTAATAACAGTACAAAGAACCCATGAATGTCCACTTAGGAATGAAAATACTCATGTTTGAGGAACCTGCGTGTTCCTATAATTGCTGTTTGCAATTTATTTGGTCGCTTAATGGTGTTTTGTACCACTATAGGTGACCAGAAGTGGTGTTGGGCCGTCAGAACGCCGAGTTTTTGAGGCTAGTCGTGCACCGGATGTTGCTCCTACAACACCTCTGTCGGCTGAGAATATACGGTTGGTGGCTGAAGCGGTGTTGGCCGTGATAAATGCGCAGCCTGGAAGGCAAACGCAGCAGCCCGCTCCTGCGATGGAGCAAGAACCTCTTCAAGAGGCTGAGCTGAGGAGAGTGGAGCAATTGGTTGTGGAACCGGTGGTGCCAAGGAGGGAAACTGAGAGGCAGCTCAAGCATGTAATGAGCTTTAACCCTCCGTTATTCTCGGGGTTGGGAACCCCATCTCAGGCTGAAGACTGGCTCTCTAGGGTGAAGAGAGTCATGACAGCAACGGAGACGGAGGAGTGGCAAATGACCACCATCGCTACGTTCCTGTTGGACGGTGAAGCAAGAATGTGGTGGGAAGGATTGGAGCTGCATCATTTGAGAGGCAGATAATTGATAGACGTTCCGATGGAAGAGTTCTCGGGATTGTTCTTAGCAAGATACCTCCCTTCTACTCAGAGGATTTCGATGGAGA